>JXTB01000024.1:1663491-1674937 GCA_002914805.1 Parasponia andersonii | reverse complement strand
GGACTAATTCCGATTTATAGTTCGAACTCCGGTATCTTAGAAGATAAGGTATATGAAATGTGTAGAACATTTTTCATGATGGACACCATGCATATGATGTCACTTTGAATTTTTTCAAGTACTTGGATAATATAAATCAGGGCCCCGGTATTCACTATGTGAATTTGACTGTGTTGGTATAAGTATATACAAACACCATAGTCAACTATTATCAATTAGATGAAAAATGGCAACTCAAAGGTAAATATGTACTAGAGGGGTAATACGGTAATTTCATCCTACTAGTACGATATTGCATTGGGGTATGTCTACAGGTATAGTATATGCTAAATGGATCAAGCTAATTAATTGTTAATAAGCTTCGCAGAAAAATAAATGACATTTAGTCCAAGAGTTCAATATTGGGCCTATAGTGGTGTGCCCTAATATTAATGAATAAGGCTCAATCATAATTAAGAGTTAATTATGATATTGGGTATATGGTTTATTATAGCTTGGGCTTTATGGATCCATCTGGTCCCCTGTCTAACTCAAATTAAAGCCCAATAGTTATTTGATGATCAGTTGAGTCCAACAAATCCAATAAACTCATTAGGGTTTACTAATCTCTCTATAGTTAAGAGAAAAGTTCTCTAGCATATATATACAAGTGTTACACATGAAACACTCTCACAGGAAAACAGTATCACATGCATAGCAGAGAGAGAGAGATAGAGCAGAGAAAATCGGCCACCACAAGGGACTCACTGTCCTTGGTGTTTCGGCCATCCCGGATCAAGAAGATTATTTTCTTGTTCATTTATAGATCTCTTTGTTGGGAATTAAGAAGGTGACCACCCACCGGATCAATCAAATGACTTTCGAGAATAGACGGGAAGACGAAAAGTTTGTGGAGCGAATCTGGGTATTGTTCTTATTTAGATCAAGAGTTAATTTATGTCAGATCATGATCTGAAACATTTTGTAAAAGAAAAATTATAAACGACCAATTCCGCTGTGTTTCTTGATTTTACAAAACTATGGTGTTCTTAAAAATGATTTTATGAAAATATTTTCCGGAAATTTATTCCAACTAACACCAGCACATGGTACAAGTACCTAATTAGAAACTAAAAATATACTACATTTTTATAAATTAAGAAAATACGCAATACGTATAAAAAGAAAAGATAGTAATGCACTTACTTAATATACACTGAGATATATGTAGCACAAATCTCTTAAAGAAGAGAGAAATATATTATGTTCTCCGTTGCCACATAAAGTTGATGCTCCTCAATCCTGTACATCTCTTGTTCCATTGGTATTGTAATATTGAAGTTAATGTTGAATTTTGAAATTGCTGAATACAAAGACTTCAATATTGGGGGAAGATAAGGAGTTGGTGTAGGCAACTCCGAATGCACAAGCCTAACACTGGATGATGATGAAGGAACCATTTCTTTCTATTGAGGTTGAGTCACTGGTTGTATGGGCGGTGACATATTTTTATTCCCTTGTGGATATATTTTAATTAGTTAGAATAATGTATATTTTATTAAATTAGTTGAGTCAAAATTTGAGAATTTACCTCATCATTTCCAAGTAGACTAGATACTTAGGCCAAGATACTAGTGTATCAATTGCGGACATAACTAGGAAAATATCGGCAGATGGAATGAGAATTGGTAGGACCGCGTTCTTGTTGAACACCTCTTTGATTGAAACTCGAACATGATCGTTACCTAAATTCATCCCATGAACTATAGTTGCTCTAGTATTCACCATAAAACTGGCAGCAACTATCTCGTTATTTGGTTCTACTATCAACCTACACGTTGTAAACTGCATATTGAATATATTACTACAATTATATAGTATACATATAAAGAGATAGAAAAGCTACACTACTATAGTTTTTATCGAGATTGGTGTTGCACTATTGTATTCTACTTCAGGCATCATGGCATAAAATTCAGGCTCTTCGGGATCATCAACATCAATTTCAGGCTCATGGATGCCATCTTTTGGATTCTTTTTTCCAAGTGCACTGATGGATTTCAAAATCATGTTTAGAAACTTGTCAAATCTTTGTTGTAATGTAATCTCTTGCTTTTGGAGGCATTATTCGTATATTCTTTCTAACTTACTAATTTTTTTCCTTCCATGCTTTATCTTTCATAGTGAAATTGACATTCTTATAATTCTCTTAATCTCCCATCAGGCTTCTTAGACACTTCTCTTTGTCCTACAAATTTACCTTTACCTTGAACATGATCTAGGTGCTTAGCGATTCCCAATACTTGAGTAAAAATGTCATTGGATCCAATTTCAATGATCTCTCCTTTGTCCTATAGCTCATATAATATATCATACAAAAGAAGTAAATACATTATTTAGTTAATCAATTTTTCAATTATATACACGAAAATATGTATAATAAATAGAACTTACAATACTTTCGCTTTTTTCTCTTGTACGATCATCTACATAGCCTCTTTTTGAATTTTCTATAGATTTTCTCCACAGCTTAGCCTGCTTAATTGGAGATACACTTACTTTTTCTTCTTGCATTTCTCCTTCCAACCTTGCGAAAGATTTATGAGAAGTGCAGTGTGGATATTGTTATTTTGTACATTTTTTTTTGTTTTTCTTTCTTAACTCTAGAAAGTTAGGATCCATTCTTAATGCAACAAAGGCCTTCCATTATTCATTAGTGATGTAATAATTACTTATTGGTGGAACTACTAATGCATCTGGATTTTTTGCAGCCCATATTGCATCTTCAAAGTACCTCCTAACATATTTACTAATCAATGATGACTTGTGGTCATGCCATTTCTCACTCACTAATGACCACACGTAAGCCCTATTACCTTGATTATCAATTTCTAGAAATGTACTCAACAACAAAATCAAACAAAATATGAATTAGGCTATATGGTAGCATAAACAAATAAAATATGATATGAAATAAGTTAGTAAATAACTCTCTTAAGTCGTCCTATATGATAGTGTAAACCTCCTTTGGAACATTAGGCCAATCAGGTATAGTAATCGAAACTTTGGTATGAGCTAACTAACCAAGATATGATGCAAATTAGAGTGCTCAATGTCCAACTACTTGGTCAAATGCATTCCACTCTAAAAGAACTAGTTCTCTCATATTCCTCATTTTGGTAATTTCTTTACACTATGTAGCTCCTCTTTTTGCCTTATTTTTTTGATGCCTTGTAGGATCTTCATCTGAATGGTCTCTTATCGACCTAAATAAATAAAACAAAACACTAGTAAACAGAATAACTCTTATTAATCAATTTTTGCAAGTAATGAAAATAAACACATAATATAATATATATATATTTAA
Organism: Parasponia andersonii; assembly: GCA_002914805.1. Taxonomy (NCBI): domain Eukaryota; kingdom Viridiplantae; phylum Streptophyta; class Magnoliopsida; order Rosales; family Cannabaceae; genus Trema; species Trema andersonii. The sequence continues at coordinate 1,671,591 of JXTB01000024.1, read as the reverse complement.
TTCACCTTATATTATTTTGTCTCGGCTAATATTAATCTATATACTATCACTATCATCACAAGAATATGACCTTGTAGTCCTTTTTATAGTATCGAAACCATCAATATCTCCCAAATCTATATCAATTATGTTAAGCTCATCAAGTACTTCAACTTCAACAAGATCATCACTATTTCTCATGTTCTTGGTTTGTTGAAAGTACTAAAGACCAATCACTATCTAGTGGGTCAATAATATAAAATACTTATTTTGCTTGTGAGGCTAAAATGAAAGGATCATCTTTATCACTTACTCTCTGTAAGTTAACCAACTTAAAGCCCAAATCATCCACTTTGATCCCATGATTACTTTCAACCTAATCACATTTAAAAATTGGGACCCTAAATGCACAATAGTCGAGCTCTCATATCTCTTTTAGTAATCTATAGTAGGTTATACTTTCTTTAATAGGGTTCTTATCCTTAATACTAGTAGAGTATACGATTTATGCAATAATACTAACTCTACTATTCTGATTAGCCTGCATATCATCACGAGACTTAGTATTAAAATGTCGACCATTAATAACACATGCCTCATGCTTAATAGGCATAATTGTGGGGCTTTTTACAATCTATTTTAATTTTTCAGATATTTAGTATTTGGATTGGCCAAATCAATTTCAACCTTAATTACAAAAAAAAAAAAACAAAAAATACAAAAGACCTTTTGTTAGTATGGATACATTTTATAGAAAAAAGAACTAACTATGTCATCTTGCCTATATCTATTTTCTTAACCAGTTTGTGAATGTCTTATGATGTTCTTATTGTATTCTTTTTTCTCTCTTTGAAAGATTTTCTTGTTTTACATATTGTAAATGGTCACTGCATAGACAATAATTCAATAATTCTTAAGAATCTTATTGCAACAATTAAGATCATCAATAAATTTGTGAATTAAATAACTTAGTTGTACTTACTTGATATAAGGTTGAATATCTACTGTATTTTCTAGCAAAATCCTATGAGCTAGCTCTAAATCTGTGCGATCAACGAGAGTAGAATTACCAACACCTATACCTTTGCTTTGAAATTCTGCTAACTGTCGAGGTTTTGGAATACCAATAGTCTGAGCATGACTAATATACTCTAAACAAAATTTTACAGCTTCTTTAGCTATGTAACATTCAACTATATATGCCTCAAGATGATTCTGATTTCTAACATAATCTTTGTAAATTTTCATTAATCTTTCAATTGGATATATCCATCGTAAATAGGCTAAACTACCTAACTTAATTTTCCTTACTAAATATACAGTCAAATGAACCATAATATCAAAGAATGATGACGGAAAATATTCCAACAGTCACTCTTTGTTGCTTCCTTCCCTGTGTCTTGTGTCATTTTCTCCTTTTCTTTCTTATTTCTTTGGCTCTTTTCTTTCACAACTTTTCCAAATTTATTAACTATTCGATCAACTTGTTCAAAAACTTCCTCATTACTTAATGGACAGGAGCATTTTCCATCTACTTTTTCCCATTAAAACAATTCATATATTTGCGATAAGCATGATTAAGAGGTAGGAATCGTTGATGTTCTATATAAGCATTTTTATTATAATGCTTCAATCTCATTGCATGTGTATACTCACTACATATTAGGCATGCTTTATAACCCTTTAGACAATGCTCAGACAAATTGCCATATGCAGGAAAATTTTTAATTGTCCATAATCTCTCCATTTTCCTTGCATCATAACAATCGACTCCATCCTATAGACTTTTTAAATCATCTATCAATGGTGCCAAATAAATATCTATATCATTCCTAGGCTATTCAGATCCTAAGATTAATAGGGTGAGTGTTGTAAATCTTCTCTTCATACACAACTAGGGAGAAAGATTATAAATAACAAGTATAACTGGCCAACAATTATAATTACTACTCATTGAACTATGAGGGTTTATGCCATCAGCCAAACGACCAAGTCTGAAATTTCTAGGATCTTCTTTTATTATTTGCCACATGTCATCTATTTTTCTCCAAGCAAGAGAAGTTTTCCATCTTTGATTCTTTCTTCATTATGCCATATCAAATTTTTAGCATGTTCTTCATTCCGAAACAACTGTCTAAGTTGAGAAATAGGTGGAATATACCACAACACTTTTATTGGGACCCCTTTTTTCTCCTGGTTAGAGTGTTTCATAACCTTCTATCTTGAACATTTGCACATAAGGCAACTCCTTGCATCTGTAAACTCTTTGCGGTCAAATATACAATCATTTGAACAACTATATATCTTTTCATACTTCATGCCCATTGAGCGTAATGTTTTCTTTACCTCATATATAGAAGTAGGTATGTTGTTATTTTCCAGGAATACCTCTCTTAATAATGAAAGTAATTGAGAAAATCCATTAACACTCCACCCACCCATTACGAGCTTTTAAATTGTAAATCCTAACCAAAAATGACAATGTCGTAATATTTGAACCAGGATAGAGATCTTTCTCTACATTCTTCACTAATTTCATGAATTCATCCAGATGATTGGCAAAGTTCTCTTCAATATCATTAACTATATCTACCAGATAATCTTTGTATCTCTCAAAAACATATTCTTTTCGAGCTCTTTTGTTAGGGAAATTTTCTTTATGTGCGGGTTCCCCATGCCATATTCATCTCGTATAAGATGTATCTATTCCATTAAAAAATAAATATCCATTTACGTCGACATCTCTCATATAATTAATATTACCACACTTAACACATAGACATGGAGTCATATTAGGATCTACACTATTTTCTTTAGTATATCTTAGGAAATGTGCAATCCTATATTCATACTCTTTTGACAATCTTCTTTTTGTCATCTAACTTTTATCCATTACTAATCACTAAAATTTAACAGAGTTTTTGCTTGAAAATTGACTAACTCCTACAAAAAATAATGCACACTACCAATCTATACTTCAAACCCAAGTCAATGTATCACATTTCAACATTTGTAAACCTCCAAATTCATCTCTTTCCACACTTTGTATTAAATTAACAAAGTTAATAACTTAACAACTAACTTATTTTGTTAATACTTATCTTTTTTCAACTAAGGATTATGTAAATTCAAAATATTATCTATCTAAAATTGGTAACTATATAATCTATCAAATAAATAATAATACACACATTACACATATAGTAAAATCTCATAAAATTAAGCAATTCATGACGATGTGGTCACATTAACAAACTATAATTTTAATGACTATTAAAAAAACAACATAATAACATATATTTCATTTCAGTCTCTATAATTAAAAAAAAATTTTGGATTAAATAAAAAAAATTAAAAAATTACCTCAAAGTATCCTAAAATACAATAATACTCCAAATTGGATGCTAGACTTGCTATACCCATTCAAATGAGAACCTAATACAACAAAAAACTACTCAAAATTACAATCACATTTGATACAAAAACAATTCAGATTAAATAAAAAATTAAAAAATACCTCCAAGTGGCCTAAAATGCAACAATACTATAGATTCGATGCTAAAATTGATATTTCCGAACAAATTAGAACCTAAAACAAACAAAAATTACACAAAAAATAATAAGATTACACATTACTCAGGGAATAGCAGCAATTAATCGTAAATTTTTCTAAACAAAATCTAAGTTAAAAAATTGTTAAAATACAATCGTAAAAAAAAAAAAAAATCATGCATATAAAGCTTACCCACGTCAAAAGAAACAATTTGAGCTAAATAAAGGTGATTTTCGGTTGAAAATTGGCCAGATTACCAACTGCCGTGTGCGGAGAAGATGAACGGCACATCCACGGGTAGGGGAAAAAGAAGAATAAGGGCACAAGCTGGTCTCGGCCTTCTTATAATGGTCATTAATAGCAGTTCTAACAGAACCACCGTTAAAGATGTTTCTTTTACATTCACGGTGGTTCTGATCCAACTGTCAAGAAAATTATTTTAGAAAAATAACCCTTTCTCGGCTGTTGGACCAGAACCACCGAGAAAGGGTGCCCGATTCACTTTAATGGCAGTTCTCGTTGAACTGCTATTAAATCAATATCGTTAAATGCATTCTTTTTAATAATGTATTCACGGTGCCTATAAGGCACAATTATAGAAGCCCTGTGCAAGGGCCATAAATTAAGAACCCTAGAGAGTTCTTTCTCACCCAGCCATATTTTCCAAGTCTAGTCGCACCTCCATGCTCCCGTATACCATGTTTTCTAACCAAAGAGATATTTCCAACCTTTTAAACTTATTTTTGTCATAAAATTAAGATTATCCATTATTTTAACTATGATTTTGACCTATTAATTTGTGAGAATTTATATTTTAGGTTATATATGAGTATGTGTTGATTTAGAATCTTAACCTTTCATACACGATTTTTTTTTTCCAAGTAAAAAGATAATCCAACTCATTTTTTTCACTTAAATAAGTCTGCATGTTGTTTTAACTATGGTTTTGACTTATTAATTTGTTTAAATTTCATTTTTTAGGTGATGTTTGAATGTGTGCTGATTTAGAATCCTAAATTTTTAAATTAGAATTTCTTGGCTATGCATTGACAATCTCTACTTTTGTAAGTGCTTCTTTGTTTGTTTATTTACTAGAAATTTTATTTGTGGCTATATTTTTCTATTTTAGTATAAATTAATTTGAATTTATGTTATTATAGTTTGTTGTCTTGTAGAATGTAGATACTAATATATCCATTTTTTAAAAGTACTTTAGGTGAAGTGTGGAGTTTATTTAGTTGCAAAATTTTTAGATTGAAGGTATATTGCCTTAATTTTTACTAATTTCATGTTTTAGGTAGTTAGAAAGTAAATTAACTTGAGACCTAGTTTGTAATTTTTTTATTTTCATTTTTTAGATACACTATTAAAAGTTTTAATTTAATTTATTATTGATTGAAAATTGTGTTTTGCATTTGTATTTATTTCTAGTTTTTTTAGTTTTCAATTTTTAATTGGTATGAATTTTAGATATTGGATTGTTTCTATTTTTGTGGTGTATAGGTTTTAGTATAATTTATATATTAGTAATTTGAGGTATGTTATCTTAATTTTTTCTTGGCTTAGATTATGTCACTAGTTTCAATGGTTTTATATTTTTATTTGGGAAAGTATAATTTAGAGGTGATATGTTCTCAAAAATCATATATTGTGGTGGCATAATGATAATGTTATAAATTGTGTATGAATCTTTGAGGTCTATATATATGTTGATATGTGTTTCTCTGATTGGTTACTTATTTGAAATAAAAGAGACTATATCAAAAATGAAATATAATCAAGTTTGTTATATTATTTGTTCAATATAAGGTCCTCCCTATGAATAAAAGTTTGTTTAAGTTCTTTTTTTTTTTCCCAAATATACTTAGAATAGATAAGGAATAAATGTTGGCATATAGATTATTGATTGAATATAGAAAGAGAGTTGATAGTTTTTTAGAGTTTGCTATTAAAAATACCAGTGATCCCAATTTAATTCCGTACCCGTGTATTAAATGTGAAAATTTGCAAAAGATGGGTATTTAAAAGAGCACTTATATTTCAGTGGTGAAGCTTTTTGTTCGCCTGTGAATTACAGCAAACATAATTAAGTTTTACACGATGAAAATGATTGGAGCTATGCTTATTACATTATACATGAGGTAAGAAGTTTACGTTTTTCATATATATAGTATGAAATTTCATATATATAGTACTTCATATATATACATGTATCTATAGTAGATAATTATATAATATGATACTTTATTTAGAATGAATTTTGTACTTATAGGCATTTACACTGTTTAATGACACACTATCACTTTCAAGATAAGTGTATGTTTATAGATCCTAGTGCAGTTGCTACAGAAGATGGTCCACGTTAGGATTGTGCCACAAGTTTGACAACTTGGATGTTATCCATAGAGAATGAACATGTTAGTTTTTTTATGATCATGCTAGTTTGGCTTAGAAAACTAATATATATACTTAGTTTATAGACTATATGGATATGATCATGATCCAGTTATTATATTAAGTAATTCTACTATGTTGATTTACTTATTATCTACTTATTTTTATATTATGGACTACGATTCTATTGTTAATTTTGTAATTTTTATTTTATTTTAGTCTAATTTATATTTATACTCTATTTTATTTGAAATATTTGGTATATATAATAGATTTAGATTATATTAATCAAATTCTAAGGATATAGACAAATATAATGAAAATACCCTCTAGAAATATATACTACAGCACTTATGGAGTGCTTTAATAAAATAATGTTTATTAGGATTATAAAGTGCTTTTTAAGCACCTTGGTAGAGCTGAGAACCTTTTGAGGTGCCTTGGTAGATTTTCCATGGCGTCTTATAAACCAAGGTCTATTATAACACCTAAAAATAAGGTGCTTATAAAGCACCTTGAAAGGGCTTTGTTGTTGTAGTGATGTAAAGGATTCAAGAAAAAAAGGGAGGGGGAGGGAGACAGAATGGTGAATTAAGGATATATAAAAATAGGGATAGTTAATCCCAGTTCTCCCTCTAGAAATGAGTCGATCGATCCTGTGATATGGGACTTTTTTTTTCTTTTTGCAATAAAATAGAGAGTATAAGGTTAGAAGGTAGCGTACCCTTATAACCTTATATGCCAAACCCACTCGCATGAATTAATGAAAATTAATGGCTTCCTTTCAAAGTAAATTGTTCATAAATCGCTGACCACCACAACAGTGACGATTCGAACCCAAGATGTAAAAACTCATATTTAAATAAGGGTAAAAAGGTAATTTTGCCAATTTTCGGATTAAATTACGATGGGAATTAAAGATTTCAAATTGGATTTAAGTGAAGATATTTTTCAAAATAGGGACTAAAGTGCAAATTCGGGGGACCTAAATGAAACAGAATTGAGAAAGTGTAGGTTGAAACTGAATTTTGAAGAGTTCAATTGCCCTTAGATAAGGTCTACAAGGTCTCTCACTCAACTCCCTCTCTCTTTCTCTCTCCTAGATGCCACTAACGGTGGAACTTGGCATCTCTAGACAACGGTTCTTTGGCCGCTTTTAAGTAATGTTGACCACCTAGAACTGACTGTCGGCCTCATAAACTACAGCTAGCTAAAGCCATGAAGCCTGCCACATAACATCAGTGACTTAAAGTCGCGGGAGAAAAGTTGCCAATGGAGAAGATTTTGACCACCCTAGACCTTGTGGCCAACCTTTTTCGACTCCTCTCTATGCGAGGAACCTTGCGGTATGGGTCTCACAACTCGATTGGCTCTATTTAAAATTGAGTATATTGAGTTATTTTAGGTGTTAGGTTTTGTGTTGTCAAGTTTTAATCCGACTATTGAATCGTCATAAAATTGTCATATTTGGATTGTACTTGTGAAAATATGAATTTTTATATATATATATATATTAGCTGTTATCATAGCCAGGCACAAAATTCAAGAATGGACGACTCATGAATCGCCTTAGTTTGGTGCTTTGGTGCCAAGAATTAGGTTTCAGCTCGATGTTGACTTGAGTGGCTTATTTACCATTTCTTGCTATATTGGATGCTAGAAATGCGACTGTGAACTCATAATTGTAATTCATGACTCTATTGGAGAAAAGATCATTCAAAATAAGCAATTAAAGATTCAAAATTGATTCCTAACCCTCCAAATGATTATCCAATAATAGTACACGTACTCAATAGTGTTGTATCACTATCTTATTGAGGTAGAGATATAATTATTTTCGATTTATACTAGTGTATATAAAAGTTATATTATGTTTCATAGACTTTTGTAGATATGGATCTGTTTTAGACCTCTGTGATGGATTTGATTTATGTGATTATATTGCATTATTGTATTATTTTAGGATCTTTTATTATAATTTTAATTTTTGGTATATCAAAATTATAGTTGTTATGCTGCTCATTTTTCTAGAAACCTAAAATGTTTGTTTTATGAAAAATTAGAGTATTGTTTGAGACTTAGACATTTGTATGGCTATTATGTATACTAGTTTGTACATGTCACAAGATCTCATATATGAATAGCATATTAGCATTATGGGCTTACATGTGGTA
>JXTB01000024.1:1628419-1646914 GCA_002914805.1 Parasponia andersonii | reverse complement strand
ACTATTTAATTAATGAAGTCTCTAATTATCAAAGTGAGTCTTCGGATAGAAACATAGTATGTTATAAGAAAGTTATAACAACTTCAAGCAGGACCTAGTGAATTAGAATTTGATGATAAGTGTCGTAATTTAAATTTCTAATTTTCCTAATTAGCACTATTATAGAAGACCTTAGTCCTAGTAATTAACGAACTTACTTTCATGTGTAAATGAAACAATTTGTGCATATGTAAGCTACATGCATCTAGAAGTACACACTTTCATAGATATAGATATAATATAAGTCTGTGAATGTATTTTCAAGTGTGTGTTTATGTGTGCTTATATATGTGTGAGTACGAATATATTCTTTTCTCGCATCAGAAAATTTTTCACTAACGATGTTTTGACAATGAAGAACGAGTGTTGATGCATCTATTAACCTTAGGAGTATTACTCAGAGCACAGTCTCAATCTAAAACAGTCCCAAAAGAAGTACAGTGCTATTCATTTTAATGTTCTTATATTAATCTAAACAGAGTTATGTCTACCATTGCTTTGTGAAAGTGGTAGTTAGATAGCGGGCTGTGAATTTCCAAAATGGTATTCTGACAAAAAAAAAAAGGTAGTCATCATTGTGAAAAGAATACTAAACCTAATAAAGGACTAGTTCCGATTTATGATTTGAACTCCGGTATCTTGGAAGATAATGTATATGAAATGTGTAGAACGTTGTTCATGATGGACACCATGTATATGATATCACTTTGAGTTTTTTCAAGTACTTGGATAATATAAACTAGGTCTCTGGTATTCACTATGTGAATTTAACTGTGTTGGTATAAGCAGATACAAACACCATAGTCAACTATTATCCATTAGATGAAAAATAGCAACTCAAAGGTAAATATATACTAGAGGGGTAATACAGTAATTTCACCCTACTAGTACAACATTGCATTGGGGGTATGTCTACAGGTATAGTATATACTAAATGGATTAAGCTAATTAATTGTTAATAAGTTTCGCAGAAAAATAAATGACATTTAATCCAAGAGTTTAATATTGGGCCTATAGTGGTGTGCCCCAATATTAATGGACAAGGCCCAATCATAATTAAGAGCTAATTATGATATTAGGTATATGGTCTATTAGAGCTTGGGCTTTATGGATCTATCTGGTCCCTGTCTAGCTCAAATTAAAGCTCAATAGTTATTTGATGATCAGTTGAGCCCAACAAGCCCAATAAGCCCATTAGGTTTTACTAATCTCTCTATAGTTAAGAAAAAAGTTCTTTAGCATATATATAAATGTGTTACACATGAAACACTCCCACGGGAAGATAGTGTCACATGCATAAGAGAGAGAGAGAGAGCAGAGAAAATCGGCCACCACTAGGGATTCACTATCCTTGGTGTTTCGGCCATCCCGGAGAAATCGGTTCGAGGAGATTGTCTTTTTGTTCATCTGTGGATCTCTTTGTTGGGAACCAAGAAGGTGACCACCCACCGAATCAATAAAATGGCTTTCAAGAATAGACAGGAAGATTAGAAGATTGTGGAACGAATCTGGGTATTGTTCTTGTCTAGATCAAGAGTTAATTTATGTTAGATCACAATCCAAAACGTTTCGTAAAAGGAAAAATTTTAAACGACCAATTACGCTGCGTTTCTTGATTTTACAAAACTATGGTGTTCTTGAAAATAATTTTATGAAAATATTTTCTAGAAATTTATTCCAGCTAACACCAGCAGCAAGAAAAACATCAAAAAAATGGAGACTGCAAGTGAAATAAAAAATAATTTGCAAAAGATGTTTTCTGATAAATTTAGGCAAGCTTGGACAGAAGCAACTATTGCCCTCATTAATCTTAAAATGAAACCTGGCCAACTAGTTAAGGATCATATGGTTAAGTTGATTGGTCACCTTAATGAAGCTGAAATTGATTAAGAGACTCAAATTGATATGATTTTAAACTCACTTACTAATACATTTGATCAGTTCCGACTACGCGTTGAACCGAAAAGAGTACTCATTGACTAGTCTTATGCATGAGCTCTAAATGGTTGAAAAGATTCTCTCGAAAAAGAAATATGAGGCGAATCTTATAGATGTTAACACTTCTAAGGAGAAGACTAAACCCAATCCAAAAGGAAAGGATAAGAAGTCTATGACTACTTTTAAGAAGACAACACTTAATAATAAGAAGAAAAAGAAAAAGAAATAGCATGTTAAAGAAAAATACTTTCATTATGGATTCAATGAGCATTGGAAGAGGAACTGTCCATATTTTTTAGCTCAGAAAAAGGAAGAGAAGGTAATGTATCTTTCTTGGTGACATATATAGAACATTGTAGTTTGTAGTACTTCAATAATCATGTTTTTTAATTCCTCAAGATAGGACAAAGCTAAATGATTAGATGAAGATTGAAACTAAAAACACTTAGAAGTCAAAGAACTAAAGTAGTGGAAGATATCTTTTATTTATAAAAGACTATTTATGAGTTTTATGTTTTATTGGGATTGTAGCTCTTTTACTTTGAGTAAACTTATTTAGTATTTTTTAGTTTGGAACATTTATATTTTTGGTTATTTAATAAAATCTTCATATTTGCTTTGGACCATTAGATCTACAAGTTATAAAATTTAAACTCATATCCAATGATGGTTATCTCTAAGATATAAAAAAATGATTCTTCAATAGAAGATTTCAAGTCCACTTGCAGGTGCTGCTTATTATAAAACTGATGGGATTGCAGCTTGAGTCCCATGTGGAATTTGTTATTGTAAAACCATCCTTTGTGTTAGAGTACTCGTAATTCTCCAAAATGACATCATCTCATCAATCACAAGTATTTCAACATTTGGAACATTGCGGTTGATGCCGCTTTGGTGATTTCTTCAATAATTCACTCTTAGGCTTGTAATTCTTCATATAGTCCCTTTTCTAATAAGGTTGTATTTATAATAACAAATATTTTGTTGTTTGTTAGATTATAAAAGAAACCACTTCTCATACATTTGTGGTAACCTACAAATATTATACTTCTTAAATCCAATTTTTCCGAAACTTTTTGTTTTTTGAACACATAAGTAGGACTCTCTCATTTACGAGGATTAGGCAAATAAGACTTGCGGCTAGTTTATAATCACGAGGTGTATTGGAAACAAAATTAAAGTGAAATAATATTAAGAATCATTATTTGTATTCCTAAGACGAGAATGAATAATAGAATGAACCATGTCATATAAGATTCTATTTCTCTTTTCTATAACACTATCTGTTGAGATATAATTGATATTGAGAGATCTTCTGACTTATCAACAAGTCAAGGCAACGCTAGAGACCAACTGGACTGCTACAACCTTTACCCATATCAGAGTAGAAATGGGTAAGATCACCATGGATTTTGTAATAGGTTTGCCAATAACTCAGAGAAAGAATGACGCAGTTCGGATGATTGTTAATCGGATGACAAAGACTACTCATTTTTTACTGGTCAATTCTAATTTTTACTCAATAAGTTTGATCGTCTCTACATTGAAAATATTGTTTGATTGTATGGGGTGCAATTAAGTATAGTTTCTAATAGAGACCCAAGATTTATATTATAGTTCAGAAAAACTTTTTAGAGAGCTTTGGGGATAGAACTAAACCTCGGTACAGCTTATTATCCTTAGATAGATAGCTAATATGAAAGAACTATTCAGATTCTGGAGGATATGCTTCACTATTATATACTGAATTTTGGTGGAAGCTGGGATGATTAACTGTCATTTGTGGAGTTTCTTAAAAAAAAAAACTATCAAACTAATTTTGGCATGGCTCCATATGAGCTATTATATAGGAGACCATATAGATAACCCTTGTGTTGGACTGATACAGAGAAGCGTGTTACTCTTGGGCAAGAATTCATATAAGAGACTACTAAGAAGATTAATAAGATTCGAGAAAGACTCAAGGTTATGCAGTGTCATCAGAAAAATTATGCGGACCTAAAGAAAAGCGAAGTAAAGTTCGAAATTAGTGATAAAATATTTTTGAAAGTAACGCTAAGGCGTGGAATCACTAGAGTTGGAGTAAAAGGCAAATTAGCTCCAAGGTGTATTTGACAATTTGAGATTACTACTAGAATTGGGCATATACTTGGATTTTCTACTGGAATTGGGCCGAGTGCACAATATTTTTTATGTCTCGATGCTTAAAAATACGTGCTTGATGCATTACATGTTACTCGGTATATGGAAGTGTCGTTACAAGAGGATATAACATATGAAGAACAACCAGTCTGAATACTGAGAAGAGAGCTCAAAGTACTTCGAAATAGAGAAATACTACTTACTAAGGTTCTCTGGCAATACCATAAAAAAGACGAAGCAATTTGGGAGCTTGAAACAGAAATATATGAGAAATATTCCCATTTATTTAACTTTTAGCTTGAAGTTGTGCCTTAACCATTGTAATGTACTCAAATTTCAGGATGAAAATCCTTTAAAGAGTGGGGAGATGTGAAATCTGAGTTTTAAAAGGGTCAAAATAGAAAATTTATACACAATTCCAAACTTGTAAATAAGCATTTTCGGATTAAAATATTCAAAATATCTTAAATATAATATTTGGGGCTACAATTTCTGTTATTTGCTATTTAATCCACTGAAAGAAAACACCTAGATCTGCCAAACCTCGTCATCGTCGCCGCAGCCGGACCTACACGCCACCTCGTGAGGAAGGGAACTCACCGATGATCAGAACCTGACTAGCCATTTTGGAATCGAAGCTCCAGTGACCGAGATCGACTCCTCTGAAAATATCGCATCTAGTGGTGTTTTCCGGTCGATTGCTCGAGCTTTGACGTCCGATCACCTCACCGCTGGCACATAGAGTCTTCTCTCTCTGTCGTCGATCTCCTCTAAGTAGTTTCATGACTTAACTCACTGCCAATAAGATTTTTACCGTTTTGGCCCTTTTTACCAAGTTTATAAAAAGTGATATTTTTGTAATTATTTTGATTAATTAATTATTTTACCCGAGAAAAATATGTAAGGTAAAGGAAGGTTAAAAACCATTAATAATTATGGTTGGTAGAAGTAAAAAAGGTATTCGGAAGAATAATAATTTTTTATTAGAAAAAGAGAATATTTTTCTAAATATTTTCAAAAAGTGGTATTTATGTAAATTTCGGATTTTTGAGCTTCATTAATGCTCGGGATCTCGAAACTGAATTCTGACTTTGAACTTGAACTTAGTGAGGTCGAGAGATGATTTTTGATATAAAATATCACTATGTTTCAAAGTGGAACAAAAATTAGAATTTCGTGATTCAAAAATTGTACCATTTTGCGTGCCATAAACTATTTTACGTACCAAGACCCATTTTTGACATAGTATATGTCTAACCTAGCATTTTTGGGTACTCTAAATATAGTAATGACCTCTATTTCTCCATTTAAGGCTTCAATGAAAAAGTCACTTTTTTAAGTGAACTTACCGAGATCTGGAAATTTCCGTTTGAACAACCGAGTGACCAACATGGGATTCTACGAGCGTCATTAGCCTGGTATTACTACCAAATTGAGGTAGTGATTTGATTACCTTATTTTATATGTATTTGGTGTTATAATTTCATTAAAAGTTATTTGTAAATAATCATGATTTTACGATGATTTAAGAAACTAATGTAAATTATTGGGTTATAATAGAATTGGACTATGGATTTTTTTACATATTTTTACATTGTGATTTTGAGAATAAATAGCAATGTGCTACCCATGTTACAATAAATCCTAGAATAATACCAAGTTAGATTTTTTAAGTATGATTTGATTATTAGATGCATGATGGTTGTGAACGGTTACATGATGTACATACCATAAGATCACACACTTGAATTCCATTATAGTATCGATTTTAAATCATTAACAAGTTGATGCCATGCTAAGTGAGAGACTTAGACCCATGTACAGGTTTTCGCTAATATGCTTATAGGCAGTATCAGGATGCTATATACTTCTGCTACAAAGGTATTACAAAGCCGTGATAAGAAGATGAGAGCTCACTTATTTACTTGTTGATGTATGATATATACAATGATATAGTTTTGAATTTGGTTTTAAATATGTGATTATTCTAGATACCAATGATTTATAAATTTGATTTATAAATAGAATTAACCATGCACGTTTGAAAAATTGCATACATTCAAAAAGATAATTGAATTTCTTTCGCGCCAAATTTTTTCTACACACACCGAAGCAAACACAAGAAAGTCCTGGAAGTCCAAAGATTCCGTCGGGATAAAAAGGTCATTGAACAGCCTGAGAAACAAATCTTCCACACAAGAGAATATGAAATTTTCCCATCTTATCCTCCATTTTACCAAAAGGTTTATATACCCTTGAATTTTACCAAATGATCACCACAATTAGGGTCAAAATTCTGCCATGTATGGTTGTTGATTGCGTGCGTCTCATAACAATATCCTTGGTTTATAAGTGGGACCTACAGCAAAAACAAATCAATAGACATGCAGCAATTTCACCTTAGCAATACGGTAATTATACACAACTGTATTATAGAAGTTTCCTATATTTGGGTTAACTGAAAAAGTATCCCATTTTTTCGCAATTTTAACCACGTATTTTATTTTTTGCAAAATTATAACTCTTTATTTTAAATATATGCGAATTTGCACTTCTTATGTCTAAATTAGATAATTTATGCTAACTGTTTTAAATTATTTTCAATAAATTATTTTATTAAATTAATTTTACACAAATCTTGATAGGGTTAAATTTACAAAAGGATATACTTCTTTTTTTTCTTTGGCAGATAAGCCTTTATATTTTATATGCGGCACTATTTCTTAATTGTTTGAATAAGAAAATTAAATTGATTTTCTATTTCAATGCTTATAATTTCCCATATTCTATATATTCTATAACTAGAAGTATATAGCTTGGATGCTACGTTTGCAATAGTTTTTCTTTCTCCTTATTTTTTATTTTTCACCTGAGGGAGCATATTCGAATTCGTGACAGGGCGGAGTCAACAGGGGGCAAGTGGGGGCACAAATTTTTTCACTTTGTCTCTTCTATTGGGCCCTAGATAACTTTTTTGATTATTCCCATACTTGTTCCCTCAATTTTTCTTTTTAATTTGCCCCCTAACATATATATATATATATATTATATTTGTATATATATTTGAATTTGTAACTAATAAGTTTTGTTCATACTTTGCCTCTATCGATATTTTTCTTTCCAATTTTGTCTTTATTATAATATGTACATATAAATAGTTATATTTTTATCCTAACTTAAGAGCATTTTATTTTTAACTTTCATTTATTCAATGTTCAAAACAAAAATTGAGGTTATACAAAGTGAATTAGGGAAGACACTCATTGTTCCCAATTAGTGAAGACAAAAAACAGATTTTTTAAATAAAGACTATAAGGTGTATTTCATCTAGATAATATGACAACAAGGGTGTTATATTGTGTTTCTAAAAGATAAAAATTCATTAAGAATAAATATAGCGCATTTATTGTCCTTTAAAAATTTTATTATTATAAAATTTAAAATTATGTGTGTTATTATTGTGGAAAAAAAAAGATTATTTTTTGTCGTGCTGAGAAAAAATTCTGGCTCCGCTCGTGGGGAGGTGTTACATGAGATTTAGGATAATTTTGGGATAAATAATAAACAACTATTTTAAGTTTATCAAAATATTTATATACTCCTCGGCTCGATCTATATGTCTCATTAACCTGATCAATTATCAGGTCTTGGACAATCCGACGTGCATGCAGTGCAGAATACTATAACTTGGAGAAAGATATTTAGAACTTTTGTATGCGCCAAAAAGAAAACAACAAAAATGAAGTTATAATTAAGAATGGGCTTTTGATTGCCAAAAATTCCTAAATTCAGAATAATTTAGTAAAAATAATCCTGAATTTAATTTTTTAGAGTTAAATTTTTTATAATCAAAACAATTTAATAAATTTAACTTGAACTTAATTTTTTAGAATAAAATCTCTTGAAGTCCACTAATATTAGAGCAAAATTTCCTGAAGTCTCCTAATACTAGTTTTATTAGAAAAAATAGTTTATTTTAATTTTTTTACTGTTAAGTTTTTATTCTCTTATTTATGGCTTTTAGGCCCTCAGTATTATTTTTTTTATTTCACTTTAATCTATTTTAATATTTTCTATCTAAAATTATTGTCAATTAGTACTTGCTCAAAATGTGCTCATCTTAATAGTGATAAAATTAGAAATAAAGGAAAATTATTATTTAAAAAAATTAAAAAAAAAATAGTGAAAAATAAAAAAAAATAAAAATAAATTGGATAGAAAATTATTTTTTTATTTTTTAAATAATAATTTCCCTTTATTTTTAATTTTATCACTACTGAGATGAGCATCTTTTAAACAAGTACTAATTGACAATAGTTTTGGATAGAAAATATTAAAAGGGACTAACGTGAAACAAAAAAATAATACTGAGGACTTAAAAGCTATAAATAAAAGAATAAAGACTTAACAGTTAAAAAAAACTAATATAACTACTTTTTTCTAAAAAAACAAATATTATGGGACTCTAGGGGAGTTTACTCTAATATTAGGGGATTTCAGGAGATTTTGCTCTAAAAAATTGTGTTCAAAGTTTATTTTACTGAATTATTCTGAATTCATGAGTTTTGGTAAAAAAATCTATAAGAATATAACCTGATTAGTAAAGATGAGCGCAGTGTGGATTAGGTGATACAATATCCGAATTTTTAACCAACCTACAAAATGTGGTAGAAGAAAATCTTAACCACTGCTGTTAAAAAAAAAACTTATTTACCTCCCCAAAGCACACCAAATTATGCGGTTTGGTGCAATGTGGTTTATGCAGTTTGGACATTTGATATGGACCTCAATAAAATTGGGCTAAATTAAAAAAATAATATTAAAAGAGTTATTAATATTAAAAAAAATTATTTATAAATTAGCACAAATCTAAAAAATTTTAAAAAATTACACATTCATATATTCATATTTGTCTAAGCAATATCTTAATAAGACATAACATTACAACCTAATCAAAATATAATAAAGCATAAATGTCTAAAATTCAAAAATTTAAACATCCTTTCGAGCAATAAACAACAAAGTTGAAGCTTAAATTATTAGTAAGTCTTTATTTGTTTGATTTTCTCCAAAACTCTCCAAGTTTCATTCACAACTTATTCCAAAAAAATTTAGACTTTAGATTTTAGTAAATTATATATGTGAATTCATGTATATATATATATATATATATGGTTGTCAATCTAATAGGGTTTTTTTTCTTATATATAGGTATTTTTTTTAGTCGTTAGATTATCATCTAATAGTGATCTAACAGTTATAAAAATATGCATGAAAAGACGTATATGATTAATGTTATTTCTTTATTTTACTTTTTAATATAAAAAAATATGCATGATAAATTTTAATTGGCCAAAACGATACTTATATATGGGCAAAAAAAATATCAACTAGATTGGTACCATTATATATATTAAATTGGATATATATGTATATGTGATGCAGTGCAGTTTATTGCAGAAATATAAATCTTATTCCGTATTCTATGTTATACTACGACTATATAAAAAATCTATACCCTAAATTATACCACAAAATAAAATAATCACACCACATTACACCACATTGCATACCACATTACACCACATTGCATGCCACACTATAGCGGACACAGCGGTAGAAAAAATAAGAATCCAAACTACACTTCGAAATAAAATAATCATATTAAATCGCATAATATAATTTAGTTTGAACAATTTATACGATTACGCATAAATATACTCACCCCTGCTAACTAGTTAGTTAGCCATCGATTGCCTGAGAACGTAGTGAAAATCTTAATTAGGACAAAGATCTCAAATCATCCTCTTGGCTTGGCTGTTAAAATAAATGTTATGATTAGTAGTCCTTTTCGCGTTTCGCACATGGTCCCACTCCACGTGAATGTGGCACTAGATCTTATATTTTTAAAGATCTATGAGTCTTTAATATTCACAATATAATATAGTATCTGCATAACTCCTTGTAACACGAGAATTAAATCAATATATATCTGATTTGTCTCTATAATATATATCTATACGTACTAAAATATTGCGTTCTTTAATTTGCATTTGGTGGGAACGTTCTGATGTAGCGAATATGAATTTAATTTATCGACAATTAGAGATTTTAAACATTTTATTGTATCATAATTAAACATATTTAGCAACATTAAAGTGTGTTATGTGTACGTGTAATGAACTTGGATAAAAATGTGAACGCTCAATAAAATTTATTTTTCCAGTGTGGTATTTTCCCAAAGCGTACAGCTGGATCCATTTTTTTTTTTGTCCCCGCAAATGTTTCATCCAGGAAGACAGTCATGTTAGTTTGTCCCTCCTACTCACATGCGCTCTCTCTTTGATCACGTGCCTCCAATACCTGGTATTGGATAGTGTTCGAATCCTTTTAGAGATTAAGTATTAAAAGCCATTTAATAGGTTTATAATTAAAAGCCATTTAATAAGTTTAATTACTATTTTTAAAATCAGACCTTTGAATTACTTATTTCAAAAGCTTAAAATAGCCGCCATTCCGTTCCCCATCTTTAATTCTTATATTTTAAAGTACCAAGATCTCATACTACATCGGAGCTTCTAGCACCATATTACCATAATTTAAATGAAAAAAGATAAACCAAAAAAAGAAAAACATATTTAAGATGAGTTCCCTCTATCACGTTACAATGTTACTCGAACTTAGCTAGGAAAGTGCTTTCCAATGCAAAAGCCTATTATGTTTACCCAACCTTATACATATGCATGCAGTATTTAGATAAGGTCCCCAATCTAAACGTGGCTATGGGCTTTGTCAAAATGATCAGGTTAGATTTTGGTATGGGCCGAATTCAGTATACTCAGTTATAAGTTGGGTTTTTATGAGTTTTACATACAAAATAAGAAATAATTACACATATAACACCATCTTTCATACGGTGGAATACTAAACAAATTGTAAAAATATGGTCAAAGATGCGGTGGCATTAGTGTAATTAAATATAATTAAATTCTTCTTTTATGAAAACTATTTTATTAATAAAAGGTTAGTTCAGGAACGTGAAACGTGACATGCCTTACTAGTTTCTGCATAATACTATCTTTAGTACTTTCTTATCACTTACTGGGTTCGAAGCCTAAGGATTCCACTTTTTAATCATTTTTAAATAATAATAATAATAATAAACTCAGCCACTCTTTTTTTTCCTTCTTTTTTTTTTGTTTTCTTTCTTTTAATTCTTTTCTTTCCTTTTTGAAAAAAAAGAAAAAAAGAAGCACTAATTAATTTTTACTAATTAATTTTTTCTCTTTTCATACTATTGGGAGAGAAATTTCATAAAACATACTCAGAATGAGCCTTATTTATAACCCTATAACTACCCTAATAAAATTTCAAAAAATATGATTAAACTTCCTTGAAAAGACTTAACTACCCTTGAAACTTATATTAGTTTTCTTTCACTTTTTCTCGTTCTTCTATTCTATTCTTCTATGTTTCCTCTAAATCTTCAATCTTTTCTAAATTGAATAATTTTTTTAACAATCAAATTTTAGAGAAATATAATGAGTATAGTTTAAAATAATTGGTATTTGAATTTCATTCTATAGTTGATTCTGCATTAAAAACAAAATTTAGATCCATTTCTATGAATTTCTGAAAATTTGGACTAACTGCCTCAACGAATATCAAAACTTTTCAATGAAATTCTATGTCATTTCAATGAAATTTGTCTTTATAATGGAATCTGAAAAATTGAATATGGTCATTGAAATGACATCGAAATTATATCGAATTTCATTAAAATTCATCAGATTTCATTATAAAAACATACTTTATCGAAATGCATTGAATTGCATCGAAATTCATCGAATTTTATCAGATTCCTTTATAAAATTTCTCAATTGGTATACTAACTTTTCTATGTTACCATAGGTTGCGAATTATATAAAGCAAATAACAAGCACTTAGTAAACAATTTCTCATTAGTTTCAAGCTAGTTATTAGTTACTAATTTTTTTTAGTCATGTTTGAGTCTCTCTCTTTTTTGTTTAAAAAGTTTTTATTTAAATAATTCCCCTTTTTTATTTTTATTTTCATTGGGCCATGCTCTTATGGTTTTTCTCCTATTTTTTCTTCTCTTAATTATTTTCCATTTTCTTTTTTTTTTCTATTCTTTAACAAGTAAATAAATAAAGCACTTATTCTTTCTTTTTCCCTTTTAGTGGTAACAAATCTAATTATTGGTTATTTTAGTCGATACTCCTTGGAAAAAAAAAAAACAAAGAAACTACTTAACTATTAGTTACCAATTATTGATTACTAGTTACTCTGAATACCAATAACTAATTTGATTACTAGTTACTAATTTAGTTACTAATTACTAGTTTCTCATAGATTACTAGTTACTAGTTATAAGTTTCCAAACTAGTGATCAATTACTAGTTACTGTTAACCAGTCTAATTAATAATTTGTCGCATATTAGTAGTTATTAGTTTCTAAGCAAATGACTGGTTAATAGTTATCAATAGCCAATCAGTAACTAGTAACAAGTCACTAGTCTTATAACTGGAAACCAATAACTACTAACCTATGATTTTGATTACTAGTAACGAATCTAGTTATTAATTTCTATAATCATTATTTACCATACACAAAACTTGTAACTAGTAACTAGTAATCTTTAACTATTGTAGTTACTAATTACCAATTTAGTTATTGGATAATGATCACTAGCCCATTATAGTATATTGATTACTGGTTGGTTACTAATTTCTAAACTAGCAATTGATTTTTAGAATTGTTATTTACCAGATACAAGACTAGTAAGCAGTAACTATTATAATTGCCGATTAATAATTTGGTTACTGGTCACTGCTCCATTATAAGTTACTGATTTCTAGATTAGCAATTGATTACTAATAATAAGTAAATAATTTGATTAACAATCTCTAATATGTTATTAATTATTTATTTTCGGACTGATTAGTAACAAATTCAGTTAAACTAAAATACGAAAGAACTACAATAAAATATAACCCCTTTACTTCATTAAAACTATAACCAAACTGCTCTTCCTACCATTTATAAAATCTTAATTTGAGTAGGTATTAGAGTGTAGTGACACTTTAGAGATTAGTCAAATCAAATAGTCACTCCTTACTTCTAATTACAAAAGATCGACCAAGTCTCACACTCTTGTGGTCGCCAGCCTCGTAAGAATTGAATCAATGGATCAAAGCAAAATATAAGCAAGCATAGTTCAAAAAATGATGGGATACCGTTATAATTGGGTATAAAAGGTTACATAAAGATGCTAAAAGCGTACCATAATCTATTACTTTACTTGATAACAAAGTGATAAGGAAATGATAAAACAGCAACAACAAAAAAAAAATTCTTAGAAAAAAGACGAAATAGCCCAACAACTAAATCAAAATGCCCATTTCCTTGTACTCATTCGCCTTATATCTATATATTAAGTTGTATGAATTCAATTAGACTGTCAAGTTATAACCATTATTAAAATCATCTTCCATAAAGTTCCCACATCACCAAAATAACCTGTGAAATGCTTCATAGGCCTGCTCAAAAATTTTTGTTAGAAATTTATCAACCCAAAAGAAGAGAAAAAAAAAAAAAAAAAGGGAAGAATAAGGTTCCGAGTGCATTTGTATCAGCTTATAAACGAAACACCACAACAACGTCCATAGGGAAAAAAATAGCATTATTACATAGTGAATGGGTCAAATTGTTATTTGTTTAATATATAATTGCATATTCAATAAATTAATCTAATCAATAGTGAATAGACGATTAAGAAAAAAGATGACTAAAAAAGAAAGAATAACTTACCAGTGAGCGAAAAATTTAACAATGGCATAGGTAGCAGGGGTATCCATAAGGATGGAATCAAAGTTGTGAAGATTTAATTTGACACCATGGTCGCGAGGATCACCATTCTCAGCAATGATTGTTCAGAGAAGGGAGCGTGAACCCGAATAAGCCGTTGACAATCCAAAGAAGAAGCTGATCGAAGAAAGACTCAGAATCATAATCCAAAGCCTGGGAAATATGGGCACCCAGATCAGAATCAGATGAGCAAATCGCTGAAGAAGAAGATTACTAATAAGGTTTTTGTGAGGTTTAACGAAATGGGTCTTC
Source organism: Parasponia andersonii (assembly GCA_002914805.1). Classification (NCBI taxonomy): domain Eukaryota; kingdom Viridiplantae; phylum Streptophyta; class Magnoliopsida; order Rosales; family Cannabaceae; genus Trema; species Trema andersonii. The sequence goes on along the minus strand of JXTB01000024.1, from coordinate 1,632,654 downwards.
GCCGAATTCTCTTCTCTTCTATTCTCTTCTCTTCTCTTCTCAAGTGGAGTGTAACGACAGATTCAATATACTCTATAAGGGTCGTCGATACAAATCTCACTAGCAATGAAAGAAGAAGTAATGAGATCGCCGGTAGTGAAAGCAAAAAAGACGAGGTCAGTGATGATGAGAGTGAAAAGGTAACGTTGTCAATGACAAGAGTGAAGATGTGAGATTGCGTTTCTTAGATCTGAGCAAGAGTAGAAGCAAATGGGAGATAAAAATTAAGTGGTAATTTTCGTTAACACACCGCATGACAAATATTAAAAAATGAGCAAACGTATATTTGACAATTTTTTTAAAAAAATTATAAGTTGAACTTGAACCCATTATCAATAAATTCAACCCCATTATCCTCGCTCTCTCTTTCATTTTCTTTTTTTTTGTTTTAAATTTTAAACAGCCTATTATATATATGTATCTTATTTTTGGGTTCGAGAACGGCCTCTTAATTTGTATTGAGAAATTAGGTTAAATATGCATTATAAGAGGCATATTTTGGCACATATGCTTCCCTCAATAAAACTCTGAAAAATATGTATATACCTACCTGAAATGTCACTTCTGCCCTTAATAATTGGTTTATAATGTATATGTTGCTCTTATCCTCTTTAACCAAGCTGTAGCTCCTTATTCCTCCCTCTATATCCTCACAATCTTTCATGTAATCTCATGCTTGAATTTATCACACTGTCTAAGGAGCTGAAATTCTAAGAGCAGAAAAGAAGAAAAGGATAAAAGTTGAAAAAACAGGAAAAAGACGTGGCAGTAAGATGGAGGACGGAAATCCACGAAATGGGTATGTAATTTATATATTCAAATGTTATGAGTACTGTTTGAAATGGTTTTTAACTGAGTTTCGATATGTTACGAACATAATTTATACATTAAAAGTTATTTTCTGGGTCTGGGATTATCTGCAAAAGTCTGGATTTTTCAAAAAATCAGACTGCCTCAGTATAAGCATCGAATTTTCGACGTAATTTCGACCATATTTCGATGAAGTCTGAGATGTAAGAATTTCGTCGAACTATATTTCGATTATAATTCGATGGTAGTCGAATTTTCGACCTATTTTCGATGACTATTTTGATTATTTTTTTCAATCAATTTCGATGTATTTCGATTATAATTTCGACCAAATTTCGATGAAATCTGAGATGCAAGAATTTCGTCGACTATATTTCGACTATAATTCGATGGTAGTCGAATTTTCAACCTATTTTCGATGACTATTCGATGGTAGTCGAATTTTTGACACATTTTCGATGACTATTCGATTATTTTTTTCGATGACTATTTCGATTATTTTTTCGATTTTGGATTATAATTTCAACCAAATTTCGCTGAAGTCTGAGATGTAAGAATTTCGTCAACTATATTTCGACTATAATTCGATGGTAGTCGAATTTTCGACCTATTTTCGATGACTATTTCGATTATTTCTTTCGACCAATTTTGACTAATTTTTTATGCCTAAAAATATAGATTCTTCCGTTTACATTTTATGATTTTTTCTGTTGAATCTAATTTCTTTTTTTTGTTTCATCTGCAGAATCACGTTTCAACATCATAGTTTTGTATAACGGTGAATGAAAGTTTTCGTCAGAGAAAATATTATGGTCTTATATTGCTAAAGAAAGTAAGGCCATGGGTGTATGGATGGGTATAACTTTTGTGACCCTTGTAGATAAGCTGTATGAGGTGATTGGAGTTGATAAAAATCGTTTTGATTTAGAACTTAAGGTTGTTTATAAATGTGATGGTGGAGATGGAATCCATATTCCTCCAACGAAGATTACCTCTGATAGTGACCTAGAAATTTGGCTTGAGGAGATGTCTTACTCTATTCAGAACCGTACTCCTTTATGTGTGTCCATTTTACCGAAGTTGACACCTGTGGGTGAGGGTTGCAGTCAAAATGCTTCATTTGTGCCTGAAACAGGTGCAAAGAAAATAGATGAGTTGAAAGAATACTTTGGTGAAGTAGCTAAGACTCCAGCGTCTACAACAGAGACTTCAAGTAGTCGAGTGCGTAGAGTAAGAATAGTAGATAATGAAGCGAAGTGGAGTGCTCCCTTGTTTTCAGAGGGAGAATTGCCGCAGGGAACACCTAACAACTTGTCAGTTGGATCTTCTAATTCAGTGAAAATCGTGATCGGTCAACTATTTGAGAATAAGAAAGACTTGAAGCTGAAGCTGCACTTGTATGCAATGAAGTGCAATTTTGAGTTCAAGGTAAAAAAGTCAGGCAAAGACTGTTGGTGTATAACATGTATAGACGACAATTGTACGTGGCAGTTGCGAGCTAGAAAGGTGGAGCAATCTGACATATTTGAGGTGCGAAGATATGTGCCTGAACACACATATTCGTTGGCAATAAGGCATAAGGACAACAGACAAGCAGCACCATGGGTTATTGGACATTGCATTAAGAGAAAGTACACAAATCTAGCCAACCCTAATTATGCCCCTCGATCAATAATCGACGATTTCTCTAAAGACTATGGGATTAACATAACATATGAAAATGCATGGAGATGTAGGGAAAAAGCACTTCTATATGTGAGGGGAATAGTGGATGGTTCATATCAAAAGCTACCATCTTACCTATATATGTTAGAGAAGACTAATCCAGGAACAGTCATGCATTTAGAGACCGATGAGATGGGATGTTTCAAGTATTTCTTCATGTCACTGGGTGCATCTATTCGGGGCTTTAAAACAGCATGCCGTCCTGTACTATGTGTGGATGGATCCTTCTTAAAAACAAACTGTGGAGGGACAATGTTGGCTGCGATTGCACAAGATGCAAACATGCAGTTGTATCCTGTTGCATTTAGAGTAGTCGACTCAGAGAACAACGACTCCTGGATGTATTTTATCGTAAAACTAAAGGAAGCAATTGGAGACGTTGAGAACTTGGTCTTCGTATCGGACCGACACCCAAGTATTACGAATGTATTGTCGACTGTGTTCCCTGAAGCACATCACAGAGCTTGCATACATTATATTGGTATGAATATCCAAGTAAAATTCAAGACTGATCATTGCCACAGTGAGTACTTCTTGGCGGCAAAATCCTATCAGATGAGTGACTTTCTTCATCATTTTGAGAAGATCAAGGTCAAGGATCAAGCCATTGCTAATTATTTAGAAGAAATAGGCATTGAGAAATGGAGCCGTGCAAACTTCTCTGCCATTCGTTACAACATCATGACAAGTAATAACGCTGAAAGCTTTAATAACACGAGTAGAGATGCACGGAAGTATCCAATCACAACTTTGGCGGAGTTTCTGAGGTATACACTACAAACTTGGTTCTTTGAAAGACGAACATTGGCAACGGAATCCAATAAACCATTACCGACAAAGATTGAGAAGAAATTGGAGGACCATATTGAGGTTACGAAGACTTTGATTGTTCAGCCTCTCAGCCACTATGAGTTTTATGTCATGGACGGTGACAGAGATGGTCAAGTTAACTTACAGACAAAGACTTATAGTTGTAGGAGGTTTGATTTGACAAGTCTTCCATGTACGCATGCATTGGCGTCTACTCTAAGTCGACGCATCAATCCATACTCCTTGTGTTCCTGGTATTATACAGTTGACACATAGCTGTACTCATACGCAGAGACTATATATCCAGTGGGAAATGAAGAAGAATGGGATGGACCTGATGATATTAGCAGACGTATGGTGGAACCACCTCCTTATAAACCAAAGGCTGGCCGGCCGAAAACAAAGCGTACAAAGTCAAAAGGGGAGAAGATCATAATGCAATGCCATTGTAGCCGTTGCAGTGGAAAGGGACACAATCGGGCAACTTGTACGTACATGATACCAACAGCTTCAAATAAATAATTTTGTATAGAAAATCAAACAACAAAATCACGTATATTGAGAAATTTGTACTATTAATTTTATCATTTTAATTTTCAGATTTTAAGTAGAACGTTTTAATGAATAATTTTAATATTTTAGTTAGAATAAGTTTGGAATATTATTTACTTTATTATAATGATATAATGTTTTCAAAAAATTGCAATAATCGAAAATTTCTCGAAAATGCATCGAAATTTCGACTCTGTAAATCGAAACACAGTCGAAATACCATCGAATATCATCGAACTATCATCGAAAAACAGTCGAACTAACATCGAAAATTTAGATTTTCTATTTTAAAATGTCAT
>JXTB01000024.1:1616852-1627025 GCA_002914805.1 Parasponia andersonii | reverse complement strand
TCAGATTCAGAACCAGTTGGCTGCCGATGTGCTTTCATTTCCTCCATCATCTTCAATAACCTATCAAGTTTATCATTGAGAATCACCTGGTTCGCTTTGAGTTCAGTCTGGTTTGCCTTCAACTCGTTGATGTCAGTCTTCAACTCAAGATAGAACTTATGTGACTGAGGCACGTCAGTGGATGGTTCCTCCTCTACTTTGTTTCTGGTAGCGTGAAAGATGCCCGACTCCTCTGCAGCTTGCTTGGCTTCAGCCGCCTCCTTCTTGTTCTCCTCCTCCTCCTCACCATCAACTCCCTCTTTCTCCACTCCAGTACTGGCGAGGCTCTGCTGTGGATCGTGATATATATGTTCATAGAATTGTTTCTCAGCCTCCCGTGGATTCAATACCGCCTTTGTGACAAGCTGCAAGATAGTTCAAAATAAAGTTCAATCAACTTATGAATTTATAAAATTAATTATATAGAATAAAATCAATTTTCCTGACTTACTTTCTTAATCTTGAATATATGAATACAATCCATCATTGATGGTGTTTTATTGCTTATCCATGACAGCATCCTTGGGAATTTGATGCCAAGGTTCTCACAAAATGCACCAGTAAGCTTGGGGATAGCCTCATAAGCCCAATACTGTAAGGCAATGCTAAACCCATACACTGTGTATTTAGCTTCCTTGTCCTTCTTATTGTTTTTTATCTTCTGAAGGTAGTTTTTCCTCTGATGCATCATGTCTTTATTCAAACTAGGGAACGTTCTCTCGTAAGATCGCCTTCCCTATGGATAATTAAAGAATTCCTCCTCATTCTCCACAAAAGAGAGCATATCTATCATAATCTTCGTGCTTGACTCCTGTGTCATCAATAGCCCATCTACTAAGTAGCACAAACCCAACTTCCATACGTCCTCCTTCTCCTCATAATTTAGAAATGCAGCTTCTAATTCATCGGATCTCACATTAGCTGTATTATTCAGGTATGTCTCCTTGAGCCTCATGCTACTAGATATAGATTTGTACTTCACAATGTCTAGATCTTTGGCAAAGTTTAACGCCGTTATCAATGCAAACTGACCAAGCCCGAATCTCAAGTTGCTATCCCCAATGAAAAACTGCAACTCCGCCGGGTTTTGGGATTTCACCTTCCTCAACAGTAGTTGGTGTATAAGTACTCCTGATGCTTGTATTGGGGGAGCAAGAAAAAACTGCTTAAACGGACACTGCTTTGCCCTCTCTAACAAATCATACTTCTCGAATCTCTCCTTAATCTTCGACATCACTGTTGTTCCTTTTATAGTGACCCTTCTAGGAAAGTGTTCTCCAAAAGGTACAAGGAGCTTTGACATTTGGTTCGGCATAAGAGGAACAAAGCAATTTAGTTAGGATTTTTATAAATTTAACATATATCAAAAACATCTAAATTACGTCGAAATATAGTTGAAACACATCGAAATAGGTCGAAAAGTGATCGAAATTTCGATCATTTTGATTTCGACGAGATTTCGATTGTCATCGAAAAATCTTACAGAAACTATCTCAAATGAGAACAAATAGCAAGGAGTGGAAATTGTCTAAGGAACAAATCATCGAAAAACAGAGCACGTCGAAATAGAATCGAAAATTAATCGAAAACAGTCGAAAAAAGATTAACTACTAGCTACTAGAAGAGAACAGGTCATCGAACTGTGATCGAAAAACAGTCGAACTAACATCGAAAATTTAGAGCAGCCTTATTTTCTATTTTAAATTGTCATCGAAAATGTATCGAAATACTGTAAAAAACCTATTTCGAAGGGTATCGAAATTTTGACTCTGTAAATCGAAATACAGTCGAAATACCATCGAAAACACGTCGAAATACCATCGAACTGTGATCGAAAAACAGTCGAACTAACATCGAAAATTTAGATTTTCTATTTTAAAATGTCATCGAAAATGTATCGAAANAAATCGAAACACAGTCGAAATACCATCGAATATCATCGAACTGTCATCGAAAATTTAGAGCAGCCTTATTTTCTATTTTAAAAAGACAAATTAGCTTTAAATGTCATGGAAAATATATCGAAATTACAGCACTATTCATCCAAATCTCATCGAAATAAAATCGAAACACAGTCGAAATAACATCGAAAGTTTATTTTACCTATTTAATATAGAATACGGAGCATATTTAACCTAATTTCTCTTTTAAATATCATCAAAAAGGTATCGAAATTTTGACTCTGTAAATCGAAATATAGTCGAAATACCATCGAAACTACGTCGAAATACCATCGAAAACACGTCGAATTTCACGTGATTTTCCGGTACTATTTTCAGCCATACTCATCGAAATATGATCGAAAATTTAGACCACCTAATCGAAAATGCATCGAAAAAATGTCGGAATGAAGTCAAAAATTTCTAAATCGTCTTCTACTACAAATGCCCTAAATTAAAAAAAAATAAAACCCTCAAATCATATTTTGCTTACCTTCTTTTGGGGACTCATTTTTCTCAACGTAATCCTAAACAGTGAGAGAGATTTACGATAGACGGCACGACGAGATTTTGTCTTCCTCGGTTAACGACGCGATGGTTCTTGGCTCTTCAGATAAGGAGACGAAAGAGAGAGTTGGAGAGAGAGAGAGAAATGAAGAGTTTAAAGGGAAGAGACATATTTTCTCTTAGGTATTAGTAAGAGTATTTTCGTCCACAAACATATTTTTCAAATATTTTTTAACTTATGCATATGGGCCAAAATAAGGTATTATGTAGCATATTTAACCTAATTTCCTTTTGTATTTCACGTGTCAGAATTTGGCAACCACAATTGGAGAACAACCAAAATGGCCATCAGACATATCACTCACTCACATCCATATCACTCTCTCTTTTACTGTTCACATTTTTTCATTGCTGAGCAGGACGACAAAAACACTGAACCATCTTCTCTTTGCTTAGATACAAAAACTGGGGCAGTAGTACCTGCTTCACCTTCAAAGGGCCAGCCCAGCCCACTCCAGCCCACACCAGCCATTATAAACGAACTGACCTAAATGTACATATCCACCTACGTGTACGTGTACTAATACCGCCATTCCAAAAGGCCTTATTCACTCACTCACTCACTCACTCACTCACTCACTCATCTCTCTTATACTCTGCTTTCTCTCTCCTCTGAATCTGATCCCCGCAAAAAATGGTGTCGTCCTTCTCTTTCCAACTGGTTTCTGTTACTCTCCTCCTCCTGACCTTTACTGAAAACATCCATGTCTGCAACTCTAACAGAACTGCCAGAGAAGACTACTTGAGACTGCCATTGCTACACAGAACCCCATTCCCTTCTCCGGAGGAGATTCTCTCCTCCGACACCCGCCGCCTCTCGGTCCTCCATCATCGCCGCCGCCGCGGCCAGGTCGTCAAATCTCCGGTCGTCTCCGGCGCCTACACCGGCTCCGGCCAGTACTTCGTCGATCTTCAGGTGGGCACTCCGCCCCAGAAGCTCCTCCTCGTCGCCGATACGGGCAGCGATCTGGTGTGGCTGAGGTGCTCCGCCTGTAAGAACTGCACCAATCGGAGCAGCGGATCCACGTTCCTCGCCCGCCACTCGGCCACGTTCTCTCCCCACCACTGCTTCGACTCCGCGTGCCGACTGGTTCCGCACCCGAAACCGAACCCGTGTAACCGGACCCGACTCCACAGCCCGTGCCGCTACGACTACTCCTACGCCGACGGGTCCACCACAAGCGGGTTTTTCTCGGAAGAAACGACGACGCTGAGGACGAACGCCGGGAAAGAGACCAAGCTCGAGGGCTTGTCGTTCGGGTGCGCGTTTCGGATCTCGGGTCCGAGCGTTTCGGGCCAGAGCTTTGATGGGGCCCAAGGAGTCATGGGTCTGGGCCGGGGACCCATTTCGTTTTCGACCCAACTGGGTCGCCGGTACGGTAACAAGTTCTCCTACTGCCTAATGGACTACACCATGGCTCCGCCACCAACGAGTTACCTCACGATTGGAGAAGCTCAAAACGACGTCGTATCAAAAATCCCCAAAATGTCCTTCACTCCTGTGCTAATTAACCCTCTTTCGCCTACATTTTACTACATTGGGATCAAGAGCGTTTCCGTTGACGGACGGAAATTACCAATAAGCCCCTCCGTCTGGTCCGTCGACGAGCTGGGTAACGGCGGCACAGTTATCGACTCGGGAACCACGCTGACGTTCCTAGCGGAGCCGGCTTACCGTTTGGTTTTAGTGGCGTTTAAACGGCGAGTTAGGCTACCTAGTTCGGCTGAGCCGGGTCTGGGTTTCGATCTGTGCGTGAACGTTTCGGGCGTGTCGAGACCGAGCCTACCCAGGCTGAGTTTCGGACTCGGTGGGAACTCGGTGTTCTCGCCGCCTCAAAGGAACTACTTCATTGAGGCGGCTGAGCGAGTCAAGTGCCTGGCGATTCAACCCGTAAAGTCGGACTCGGGTTTTTCGGTGATAGGGAATCTGATGCAACAAGGGTTCTTGTTCGAGTTCGATAAAGATAGGTCGCGACTCGGGTTTACGCGCCGTGGATGCGCCCTGCCGTGAAAACCAAACGGATCTCTGACTCACTGAGTCGGAAACTCGTTTCGGTGTTTTTCTCCTTTTTTTTCCCTTTTAATTTTTTGGGATTTAATAATTAATTATTGTTTTACGTAAATTATTCTTTGGAGAGTGTGGTTTTTGTTTGAACAAAGTTCCCAATTGGGCAGACAAAAAGAAAAGTAAAAGAGCGTTTGTTTTTTGGTAATTATTTATTTATTTATTTGAAACCAAAGCACGAATTATTCAAATTCCAAAATCATTAATTTTCACTATTTTCAAATCCCGAATAGAAGAAAAAAAAATCACTAAAAAAATACATTTTCATCAAGTCAGTCCTCCATGTAGGTGTCTCGAATAAAATTTTTTGGAGTATGATTTCTTCTACATTAATGTTTTTTTTTTTAATTTAAATTTCTGGTCATAGATGGAACAGTATGCCCATAGCAACTATTTGATTCGGAATTTAATTTGTGTGTGTGTTGTAGTTTGGTTACTTTGGTTTGGTGTGGGTATTAGCATAGCATTTGTATAATCTGTGGCCCCTTTTGGAGCAACATTCTCTTGTCACCTCACTGCTAGCTAGCTACGACCCAAACAATCAACAGGTTTCTGCACCAATCACTCCCACTAGACGTAGCCGTGGTCCTGCCTTGGTTATATATCATTTTTTCCCCCTTTTTTTTTTTTTTTTTTTTTGCTGAGGTTTTCTCTTTAAAACTGAGAGATTGAAAGCTCGAATACAAAAGTCAGCGGTATTAGCCGTGAGTGTGATTACAAATCATATGAAGCATGCGACAATATATTGTAGCACAGTCAGTTTATTGTGAAATAATTACAAAGATACAATATCTCAAATAAATCATAAAGTAGTAAGAGTATCGCTTCCACAATGATTGTATTTTTTAATCACCAAAATTAATGTAAATTTAATTTTATTTAAAGAAAGTTTGCATTAAAAAATAAAATAATTAATTAAAAAAAGCATAATAAAGTAATAAAAATGATAATTGAATGAACTAAATACTCACATGTTCTAATTTCACCTAGATTAATCATATTTAAATCTCATGTTTTAATAAATCAAGTTCAATTCGATTTGTGTTGAGACCGAACTCTTCTAATTTATTCATTAATTACTCGTATGTATAAATAATTTGCTCCGATAAGCAAATTTTCTATATCTCTATAAAAATTCTAAACCACTCAAAGTTCACGAAAATTGGAGAATTCTTAAGGTATTACAAAAATCACATAGATATCTTTATCTGATGTTGAATTCATAGTTTTTCTAAGGGCTAATTGAATTTATACTTTTCGGTCACAAATCAAATTTCAAATTATATAATTCTTGATTAGGCATTCATAGGTATTGGAAATAAATTGAAATACTCAATATATATTGGAATAAAACATTAATTTATATTAATTAATAGAATTTAAACATTTATAATTTAGCTAGTAGTTCTAGAAAAAAAAATAATTTATAATAAAAAATAAAGGCATCTTAACAATTGAAAAAATAACATATAGAAAGAAAAGAGAGAAACTAGTTTCAGATTCGAAGCCAGAATTTTCTCCTCTTCATGTTCATGTTGTGCTCTCTCCTCTCTCTTTTTTTTTTTTTTTTTTTTTTTTTTTGTCTATAAATCGTATACAAGATAAGCCTTAGAAGTCCCAATTTAAAGATTAAGTCGTGGGGGGACAAAATTGTAATTTTATTTTCAGTTTTATGATTCTAATACTCCTCGGCCTGTGCCACAGCGCGCCAGAACCTTGGTGCTGTAGTACCCAGCCCCTGTTCCGCAAAAAAAAAAAAAAAAAAAAAAAAAATATCCCTTTGGTTGCCGCATTGCCAACACTCTGGAGCTCTACCAGTTATTGACTTTCTAACGTCGCGGCTCCGATTTCCATATTGCAGCTTTGAGTTTCTAACCAATTGTGATTTTTAATTTTCTTTTAAAAAAAGGCTTTCAATAATCAAATAACATCTTTAACTCTTAAACTTCAATCCAAGAATAAAAACACAAAAACATAAAAGAACACTAATTAAAATTTTAAAATCTCAAAACTAACAAGTTATCGGGACAAAAATACTTGATTAATGAATATAAATTCAACTTATTACAGAGCGAGGATCTTGATTTAGAGGGATATATGGTCAAATAATTCTTGTAAATTTTGAGTTTCACCAAATTATTTCTTCGAAAGTTCAGTTATGCCTTTCTTTGTCCTGATAAATTTTGTGATTTTTAAAGTTATTTGTATTATTTTAGAACAATTAACTTTTTCTTCACTTTTTATGGATAAATTTTCTTTGGAACTTTAAAAACTTTTTTTAGTTCTATGTTATTCTATATTGACTATAATGTTTTAAAAAGACCATTTTTAGATTTTTCACGAATTATATTATTTGATTATAAGTCCATTTAAAGAAAGTGGGAAAAAAAATGGACCAACAGAAAAAAGAACCAAATTTAGGGCAAAAAAATTTCTTAGTTAATTTATGACCTGCTGAAAAAATTTATGACTTCTTTAATGAGCTAATTAATTATTTGTATAAAATATTCTGTGTTCACTAATTGCAAAAAAAAAAAAGTTAATAAATAATAGTAATAATAATAATTTTTCTGCATAATTCTCAAATTTTTGACTTGTACAAAATTATACACATGCATTTAAAGTTTTTTCAAATATCCACTTTTGTATTTTTGATTTATGCAATATTATATCTCTATATTTTTGCAACTAACATTTTATATACTATCTGTATTATAATGTCATACTGAATCAATTTAGAAAATGCGTATTCCAGCGGACTCTTAACTGCTAATCTTTGTAAGAAAAAAAAAAATAAAACACATTTTTCTCAAGTGTAAGAATTGCATGGTTGACAAGAATCACATCACATTGAATAAATATAATTACCATGTACTGTGTCAAGCAGATGTCATTTACTATAGTTACCGTTGATACTTGCAGGTTGGCAAATTAAGATCTAAGTGAATGTTTTCAAAAGTTAATAAATTTTTCTTTTTCAAAAAAAGAAAAGGACTTGGATTCTGAGTACGTGCGTGGAGAGCTAAATAGAAAAGTTGTTTTTATTTATTTGGATCAATTATTTGTTTGGTTCCAACATAAATGCAGATCTTCTTGATTTAATTGATCGAAAACATTTCCTTTAACGTACAGTTTTAACGTTATATTACAGTACATGCATGATAACAAAGCTCATTTAATAGGCTCACATGATTAACAGTGGCCTATCACTATGCCTTATTTATTTCTACTTGTTGAAATTTCAAACAACTTCTAATTTTGTTCTCTTTCAAAAATGTCAAAATGTATACAGTGGAATTTGAAATACGTAGTGGTTTTTAATCAATATTAGAGCTATAGGAGCTAATTAAAAAATCATTTTACTAATTCGGCTCAACTTATATATAACTAGTTATTTTCTAGTAAGGTGAAATTAAACAAGATTTCAATTTTAAATATTTTATAAATTTGGAGACTTATTTGTACATAACCACGCTAACAGCGGAAGCGCAAAAAAAAAAAAAAAAATGTAGTAATTGATTTTTATTATTATTTTTTTTTCAAAACGATTGGAATTTTATTTCAATAGCAGCCACGATGACACAAGTAACAAGACTTCAAATGCAAGTAGCATACTCTTCCAAGTTCCAACTAATAACAATCCTCCGTTAAGGAAACAGAAAACTTATAGCAAAAGAATGAGGAACAACACTTCTGGATAATGTTGAATAACACAACCAAACGAAGCAATTGATTTTGGTCATTGGAATTTGTTTAATTGCATTAGATTTTCAACGGGTGTGGAATGCAAATATAAACTTATATTGGAAAATGATAGGGAGAGATTTGTGGAGTATGGCAATAGAAGAATCACTTTGTTATATGTTTTGGACCTGTATGTCAACTGTAAATGCGTCAAACAAGAAAAAAAAAAAAATCTAAAAATAAGAATTTTGTTGACAACATTGATAAATTAGATTTCCCTAAAAACATAAACTAACTAACCAAACAAACTTTAAACATTTGAAATGTTTGTGTGCCATATTTTTTTCCCCCTGAAATGTCAGATTGAGCTTTAATTGTGATATATTATCCATCCATTTCTTTGTTTCATTAATTTAAACTTTTAGGAGATCTCATTACTCCCTTATTTTTTATTTTTTATTTTTTATTTTTAAATTTTGGTCTTAGAATCTTGCCTTATCATGATCAAACCCTGCAAAAACTATGTGCATATATGATTACAATATTTGAGATTTACCATAGATCTTATTTTCCTTTTTTTTTTTTTTGTTCCAATTATGTTGTATAGCAAAATTCGAATTATGTAGTGTATGTTCTGGTACCTACTAAACATAGTAGGTTTCTATTTTTAGTTATTATCGCTTCAACAATAAGAGCAAAGGTACATATATAATTAAATACAGCAGCTAGTGATCAAGTATATATATTTCGTTGTCGAATCACTTATCTCACCCTTTTCCGTGAAAACAAGAGATCTAACCAAGTGACTTTACAGCCAAAAATAAGCCCACCCTGCATCTTCACATGCCCCTTATTTTTAAATTTTCTTTTTCCTTTTATCTTATTATAATTTACTTGAGCTATATATATATATAAATTTTCTTTTTCCTTTTATCTTATTATAATTTACTTGAGCTATATATATATATATATATATATATATATATTAGTATGAGAAAAATGAAGAATAGAGGTAACTCCTATTTTTAGTATAGAGTGTTTAGTACTCAGCTTTGAGCTAAATTAGGTTCAAAATATTTTGAAGTTATAATTATTGAGCATATTAATTAATTTTTTCCTTTTTGTTTTGCCAGAAAGTTTTAATGGAGATCAATTACCAATCAAAAAACTTATTCACCACTAAATAATTTCATGAACGAAGGAAATTAAACACCAAAAAGAGCTAGGTACATTCAATAATTTAACACATTTCGTGAACAAAGGAAATTAAACACCAAAAAAAGCTAGGTACATTCAATAATTTAACACGAGGATAAAAATAAGAATAATACTAAACATCTCATCTCATTATTCCGTTCTTTTAATACTACTTAATATGACATATAAATTGTTATACGGGGTTGGTTTTTAAAGAGTTTTAGTAGACTTAAGATATTAAAGCTAAGTTGGAATGCACGGGAGAGAGTTTATAAATAAACGGACTCTTTATGATTGTTATACGGCAACACTAGGAGACTTTCATTAGGGCAGGGCTCTTCTTTGTCTGTGAGTTTACATAGGAATAAACTATGTATTTGATTTCTATTAGATTAAGGACTCTTATCTTTATATTCTCTATATATAGGACATTGGACATATATACTTTATACTTTAGGGCATAAGGTTAGATTATTAGAAAGAGTGAGAGAATTCTCTTATAATCTTGGTGAGAGCACTTTGGATTTTTCGGGTAGACAAAAATTTGTGAGAGTGTATGTCACGACCCAAAACCCGGGCTAGTGGTAGAAGGGGAATTCCACAAAGGTAGGAAATTCCTTAATTTATTTGAAAAGTGTCAAAAGTTCTAGTTTTTATAAAACAGTCCATTTAAATAAAATA
>JXTB01000024.1:1596289-1615318 GCA_002914805.1 Parasponia andersonii | reverse complement strand
TTTTTCAAAAATTGCACATAAGTCCCCAAAATTTCAAATCTCTATCAATCCGGTCCCCCAAAATTTGCAATTTAGTCCATCTGAGCAAAACTTTTACAAATTAGTCCCCACAATATTTTATCCGGAAAATTGGTAAATTGTCCAAATTACCCTCGAAAATTCCGGGTTTTTACAGTGTATAAATTATTTTTTTCTTAGTGAAATGCTTATTTGTAGTTTCCGTAGACGTAGATTATAATGTTATAGCTGAGCCATATTAAACTATTTATGTTCTTGGGGGTGTGAATATTTTCTTTATTTATTTTTGGATTCTAATCCTACTCTAAGGGTTAGAATAAATTAATAGTGGGTCTAAATTCATAACAAGTAGTATCAGAGCTAGGTTGTTAGTCTTTAAAGAGTCCTAGTAGACTAAGGATACTAAAGCTAAGTTAGAAACATATAGGAGAGAGTTCATAAATAAATGGACTCTTTATGATTGTTATAAGGTAATACTAGGAGACTTTTCAATAAGTTAGGACTCTTTTTAGTCGATGCGGCTTTGTACGAGAATAAACCATGTATTTAATTCCTATTAGATTAAGGATTCTTGTATTTATATTCTATCTATATATATGACCTTACAGACATATTTTGTACCCTTGGGCCAAATGTTAGATTATAGAGAAAGTGAGAAAGTTAGAGAGAGTGAGGAAATTCTCTTGTAAACTTGGTGAGAGCATTTTCGATTTTTCGAGTAAACAAAAATCTATAAGAGTGGATAAGTTATTTTTTTTATTTTTTTTTTTTAGAGAAACTCTTATTGATGGTCTCTGTGGACGTAGGCTTCAATTTTATAGTTGAACCATATTAGACGATTTGTGTTCTTGGGTGCGTGAATATTTTCTTTATTTATTTTTGAGAAAAGTATTAATATGTTTATTATGGACAAAATATGTATAATTATAGAAAAAATATTAATAAGCTCATTCCAAAATACGCATAACTGTATAATGATATTTGTTTTGGTGATTTTATATTTGTACAACAATTCAGCTATTCAGTTTACCAAAAACTTTGATATAGTTTTTTTAAAATCACAGCATTTTAAAATTACAGTTTACCAAACACTCAATTATTTTACACTATAACGGATTTTTCTTTCAGTATAGTTAAAATTGTTTTACTTAAAATCTACATTTCTACTAAACTGGCCCTATATTTAGCACCATTCAAATGATATATAATCAAAACAACAATTAAGAGAAAAAAAAATTAAGTGGTGAGTCCTACTATAATAATAGTAATTATTTGTTGCTAATAATAAAAATTTTAGATGTATACCGTGTTATCATCTAAATAACACTGTTCAATGCTCAAAATTTAACAAAAATCAATGACTTGACAAACCTAATGCATACACGTGTCATGTTTAGATTAGAAATGCAAATTGTGAGACAAACGTCACTTATTTAATTTCCTAATATTTTGTTGATCACCGAAAACTATTTACTAGCTAATTGCAGCTGCTTAGTTACTTATTGGAGGCATGAATTTAAAGCACATGAGACTTTATTTAATGAGATGTAACTAACCACATGTTCGTATGATTTATCGAACAGACAATATGTCAAGATAATTTGAATTTTGATGAGACGTAAGGGAAGCACAACGAAATTCTTAAGCAATGATTATTTATTCAAAGGCTATATATATGAAGGCTATAAAAATATTAATGTAACTATCCACTTTTAACCGTAATGAAGTGAGTCCCATTGGCAAATTTTTCCAAGTATCTATGCGTTAATACAAGATTAATATTGGTTTAAAAACGGACTTTAGTAGCCAAAAGAGAAAGGAAAGAATGTCTAAATAGCTAAGTCTCCTATTGCATATTTCCAACCTCCAACAAGATAAGCTAGGGACCTGACGGAAAGGAAAGTAGATAGAAAAAGATAAGAAGATATTGCCCTTCAACAGAAATTGGGGGGCCGAAAATGGAAATGAAGAGGAGGATAATTGGAGTGGAATTACTCATAAAGCCCCCAGATTCGATCCCATCTTGACAGCTGCCCTCTCTCACTTGCCATTAATATTGCTATCTCTCCCTATCTCCAGAATATCTTTACAATTATTTGTATTCTCTTTGAGTAATTAATGATGGAAGATGCACTACCTATTAGAAAAGGCTCATGTCTAATGATTGAATAGTAGAACGAGCTAATATGACTAGACTATACAAAAATGTTACAGCAGTAGTGAAACGTTTTGAACAGTCAGTCTTTCATTGGCTTCGTATAAATTTGGTTGACATATGATTTTGATGTGTCCAATTTTTAGAAACACACGTTAATATTATTGCTCATTTTAAGATAAATTTTACCTCTTGTAGTAAAAATTTAAGAAGATGTTTTTAGAAAAATTAGTACATTCATACTTTATTTAAAATGTTTTTTTAAAAAATATTCTGATAATTTATCTAAATATTCTTAAAAATAATTTTTGAGCTCAAAAGATCTTTATAAACTATACCACCGGCCCTATAGATGTTTACTACAGTGAAAGTCTTTCAATAAATCAGGTTTATGTGTCACTTAATTTACTTAACAATTAACGACAGATAATGGAGTAATACATAGATTCCGGTTATGCATCACGATGTTGTATGTATACGTTGATCTTATCATCGATGATGATGAATTTCATGTGCATAATTTATGTTCAGATACATACAAACTATGGTGCATAGCATAAATATTGATGGTTAAAGTCGTCACGAGGGCCAGGGATATGGACCCGCTGACAAGAGTAATTCACTAATTTGGGCCAAAACGATTTCCTATTTAGGGAAATTGACCTCACAATAGAAGATATCACACTATTAATAGCCGCTACTGGTATTAGAAAAATTATAAATCTTATGGCTATAAATACTTTGACATCCATCACAAAAAAGTATGACACTCTTAGAAAAATTATTTTTTAAAATACTCCTGGAAAAATGTCATTTTACTCAAAATTAGTCCTAACCATGTCTATTTCCCTTTCTATCATGATTATTTTTCAAAATGACTGTTTTTAAAATTATCATATTATTAATTACGAGTAGTCACTCTATTTATAATTGGTGATCACGATATTTATGACCATAAATTTATGACTTTCGTAGGACTTTATATAGTGACCACTCATTACTAATACCATTTGACAGTCCTAAAAGGTTCATTCTACAAAATACTCTTAAAAATGCCATTCTACCTCAAAACACTATTAATCTGGTCAATTTCTCCATGGGCTTATGTCAAACAATGTCCGGTTCTCGTAAATAACAGTTTCTACGGAAAATTTTGAGACTTAGTAGTTGATTTAATGTTTTTTAGTCAATTAGCTAAATATAATCTTGATTAAAACTTAGGGCCTATTTGACATAGTTTCCAACGATCTTTTAGAGCTCAAAAGTTACTTTTGGGGATTTTTGGATGAATTGTTAGAAGATTTTTTTTAATTAGAAGATCTTTTTAATGAAGCATAGATCCACTAACTTTTTTATTAAGATTTTCAGGAACTTTTACTTCAGAAAGTAAAAATTATCCCAAACAGGCCTTACTACTACAAAATGGTGAAAACAAGAGAAACAAAAAAAGATTTTAACAAATAAGAGATATTTACAAGTTTACAAATAAAACATAACTAGTACTAATGCCAAAGATAAAAGTATATGAATAGGACTAATATGGACAAAAATTATCTTTTCGTGTATTTTTTTTAAAAAAAAATGATATTTTTAATTAAGAGTGTCAAGTACGTCATGACTTATAGTCAAGAAGTACTTCTTGATCATAAAAAAATCTTAAATAATATATATTTTTTTTTATGGTCAAGAACTTTTTGACCTATGGTTAATAAATCCTTCACATTTCTAAAATTGTCACTTTTAGAAAAATGTACAAAAAATTATTTTGGCCCATGTTAGTTTTATCCATGTTATTTTCTTTCAGACTAGATAGAAATATAACCAAATTTTGGACTCAATTTAAGTAAATGTCTATTTGTTAAATATTATAGCAAAATATCCGGTATATATACTTATATACTAAGTATAAAACTTTATATACCAAGTATAAAAAAATATATATCTAATATATTTTAGCATAATAATTAAAATTGATGGATATATTTATCTATCAAGCGTAAAAATAAATATACATAAATATTTAATCAAATTTAAAATATTGACGATAGACCTAAATTTCAGTTTTATCCATTACGCCGAAAGAGAAAATCCAAGGACCCCAGCCTAATCTCCTCGTTGTGTGTTTGAAGCCGCCCAAGTAATAAAGGAAACTTAGGAAACTGGGCCCTAGAACCTTGGAAATTATATGGGCCTGCCAAGTTCATGATACTGCGCACACCTGAGGTGAGAAATTGGCACAAATAAAGATTAACCTCTCTAGCGCTGCCCACTGCCCAGCACGAAGTGTTAAACTTAATTGTTCTTATTTTAATATAACAGACTTTTTCTTCATTGCGCGTTGTCTGCAAGCGTGATGTTTTAGCTGTGTAACTTTGTTATTATCATTTTTATGAATCACAAATTTCACCAGCCCATTTGTTAATTCAATTGGGAAGGGAGATAAGAATCAAGTATAGAAATGGGAATATATCTACTTTAGGCTATGTTTGATAGGCGGGAAGAAGGATAAGAAGGAAGGAGAAATATAAGGGAAGGGAGATGAGAGAAGAATAACGAGAACTTTCTCCTCTTGCTATATTTTTATCATGGGAAAGAAAGAAGACCAAAAACTAAAATCCTCTCTCTTGTTTAGTAGGAGGCAAATTAGAAGGAAGAAGTATAGAAATTGAGCTAGAGAAAATATTTTGGCTCATAATTGAAATAATGAATTTGACGCATTATATGAGTATTCATACAACTTATATGAGAAGATATTCCTCTAGAATATTTTAAAAGATAAAGTAACTACTCAAAATACAAAATATAATATAATTATAAATAACTAGATACTTTACATAATAAAGAATATTCTAAAATAGACAAGTAGATAATTTTAATAACAAATAATTATTATTAGGAATTATCTCTAATTTGCCTCTGCAAATGGAGCTTCTCAAGAAATTCAATCTTGGACTTGAGAAGAAAGAAAGATGTAGTATTGAAGAACGGCACATCCGTAATCAAAAAAATGGTTAAGTGGCTGAAAAGATGTGTAGTACTTACTACAGTATTATCGCTTGATCGTCAGGCACTAGTATAGACAAATAAAAATAAAGAGACAAAACCAGACTAATGACCATTTAATCATCCGAGGCCTGTTAAAGAGTGACAGTTGGAGACAAAAGTAAAGTGGCGAAATCGGAGTAATAATTTAGCTGAGGCTATTGAAAATGAAGGTAGAGGAAAAATTGCATCTTTTTGTTTCCTGAAAGAAAAACTAACTTAAAAGTTCAAAAAAAAAGAAATCTAAACGTGAAAGAGGGGACTCTTTTTTTTTTGTTATTCATTTATAAAGACTAAAATAAAAACCAATAAACGCTAATACTAGACAAAACGTAATACTTAACTTTTTTTTTTAATCCCTAAACCTAAAATAAACAAATATAACATTTTGTTTTTGTTTAAAATTACAACCTTGAAAAAAAACTCAACTATTGAACGTAAGAGAGAAACTCCCAATCTAACCAAACGTAAAGCTGACCTTTTTTTTTTCCTTTTTTTTTTGGACTAAAATAAAACAAAAATTAAAGCAAAAGAGACGAGGGATCGGAGGGAGGAGAGAAATATGAATGATAGAGAAGTATTGGTTGTCACACTAATACGAATCTTTTGGTATTTGGATTCAAGGGTATTAACCAAAGAATAGACAAGAAACATAGTATTGGTTCTAGATTTAAGGGTATTAACCTAATAATAGACAAGTAAATAAAATTAGCTTTAGATTCAAGGGTATTAACCCAAGAATTAACAAGAAAAATAAAATTTAGATTCTAGGGCATATTGCTCATGAATTGAAAAATAAAATAAGGCCAATAAAGATGATACGAATAATGACCCAATTGAGCAGGAGCCAACTTAATTCGTTCTATAGGACAAGTGATAAAAGAAGGGAATTGATTTCGGGGTAAAATCTGGGATTTTCGTTTGATTGGAAAGAGAAGAGCAGTTGACCGGTTCTATGATTGAAATTAAACAGAGAAAAAGAGCAGGGAGTGGCCTAGGATTTTACTACTCTAATACTATATTGAAATTGATTGAGAGAAAATATTTTGGCTCAGAATTAGAATAATAAATTAGTTCATTATTCTTATTGTATGAATATTTATATAAGTTATATGAGAGGATATTCCTCTAAAATATTCTAAGAGATAAGGTAACTACTCAAAATATAAAATATAAAATAATTACAGGTAACTAGATAATTTACATAGTAAAGAATATTATAAAATAGGTAAGTAACTAATTTTAATAATAAATAATTATTATTATTATGAATTATCTCTAATAAAGAGAAGATTTTAGTTATAGTATAACTACACTACTATTAATTGTGAAAGTCAATCCTAAAATTTTTCTAATTTACAATAAAAGATTTAAAGCTTGTTGAATTGAGAAATTGAATTCTATTTACCTAATTCCTTCCCACCTAAAATTCTACCAACCAAACAACTACCCTGCATCAAATCTATCTATTAAATAATCCTTCTATCCCTCCTCACCTTTCTTCCATTTCTCGCTCATACTAAACCCAAGCTTTTTCTCACTCCTACTAAACACAATCTTAAGATAAGCTTTTGTTTTGTCTGCAGTCTGGTTTTGCTACAAGTTTATTTCATAGATTCATTAGGAACAATTTATGTAAATATATATAAAGTATGCTTTGGTAGTCTTCTGCTACGCACATCCATTTTCATATTAGCTAAGGGTTTTAATTTTCTTAAAATGTGGAATATGTATATTTCTTTTTCTTTTCTATTAATTCTTTTCCTCAAATATATATGGTTAATTTAGACCGGGATCGTGTCCATTTTATTATGAAATTTGTTGTTTCATTCACTTAAAAGTAGATAATTTAGCATAAATATGATCTAAATTTAACAGATTAATTCCTTTCAGGAGATAATTACTAAAAAAATGTTGAGTTGTCTCTTTTTAATGAATGAGACAGTAAAATGAGAAAGTAGATTTAAGCACTATTAATAATATGATACCCCTTCATTTACTCTAGTATTAATAGACCCATATACTTGATATTTTTCCCGCTTTACATAATAAGGGAACCCACCCAAAAAAAAAAAAAAAAAACTGCCAAGAAATTCCTTGGAGCATTGCATTGAATTATTACATAGAAATTGACAAAATAAGGGAAAAATAACAAGCAGAGAGAAAGGGAATAATTCCAGTCTAACAGAATGGAGGCTTATAATTATAAGAAAGTGATATCACCCCAGTTGCGTCGTTGCTTATCCTCCTCTGCCCTGTGTTATTCAAGCATCATACCAAATAAAGACATATCACCAATGAACGAGTTTGATTATTAAGAAATCTTTTTTCTTTTTTTAAGAAAAAAGGGTGAGATGCTGGGCAATGATGCATGCATGTGGATTTTTGCAAAGCATTCCCTTAAAGCATCATTGTGTGGCCAACAGCCCACTACTAGCAACCCTTATTGCATGCACTAACACACGCACTTCCCTTGAACATTAGATTAATTATGCAATGTTATGTCATATTTGCATTTTATTCTATTGCTAGCTAGCCAAATATATAGTACTTTCAAATTAATACATTGCATAATGCAAATTAGTTGTCCAATAATTCTAGTATTTTTTATTATTATATTGTTATTGTATGCGTATTTTATTTGGCTTTTTTACGATCTTGTTGAATTTGTTCATAATGATCAGACAGACTAGGATATTTAATTTAATAGCATGGTAAAAAAATTATTAATACTGCAAAAAGAAATAGCTAAGTTTTATACAATATAATGTATGTATAAGAAAGAAAGTCACTTTTTGGAGATGAATAGTAGTACTTTTAGCCTCGTGAAGAGAAAGAAAAAATACACACACGACACATTTATAGATGCATGAATCACTTTCTAAAGAATCTGTTGTTTCAGCGATTCAGCTCAATACTGTAGTTTTAGAGGGACAACACTAGAAATAACAAGGCTCAACTTTCAGCCGGAGAAATAAAAGGAATATTATTATTCACAGAATTGTTATTCTTGATCTAATATGTAGATATATTTGCTGATAGAGACGTAGTAGAGGTGGAAAAAGTATAATTGGATGCGGAAAGCCAATTGTCCCATCCTGGGGACACACTCCCTTTGAGAATTTGATAAGTGTTGTCCTATAATTTGAAGGTATATATATATATATCTAAAATTTACTGGACCAAGAAAATTTCCTTTCTATCAATATCCATGACTTGGACACATCTATATACCAGTACAAAAATACACGTACCCTCCATTGAGTCAAGCACTAGGAAGTGAAGTTTGTGGAAAATTGGTTAAATTAGATAAATTAAAATAGAAAAACATTTTCTTTGGACCCAATTAAAGATCTCCTTGATCAACATATATCGAAAATATCAAAACAATTCAATATCACCGTTGGATAAAAGCAACCGTCCAAAATTCTTATTTTAATTTGGTGGAATATCAGTATTCGGTAATGAATTTGGCTTGATGTTCTTGCACTAGGAAGAAGACGTTATTAATGTAATGCGCCATGAGATCAACATGTTGATGTCTATAGCTAGCCGATGACTAATATATAAGCCTTAATGAATTCACGTTGGTCTAAATTGGCGGACTCATCCGCATTATGTAGTTTTAGTTTGTTTTTATTTTTGTTCCCATGATCATCCGGAGACTGGAGGAAGAATCCACGTACCTGCCTAATGACTAAATCTTATACATATATATAGCCATCACCAATTTAGTAAGTATTTTTTTTTACTATAGATAATTTATTAGGTATATTTTTTTATTGTAAAAAGTAGAAGAGATAAATAATATTAATGATGTACGTCTTCTTATGCAATTCATTAGAACTATTAGATTATCATTAGACGATGATTCAAGAATAAATAAATTATGCACTTCATTAGAACTATTAGATTATCATTAGACGATGATTCAAGAATAAAAAAAAATATTTACTGAATTCACAACCTTTATATATACCTACTGGATTAACAATTTATATATACCTACTGGATTGCCAATCAGTAGTTATTTTTTTTAACTTATGTATAGGTACTTATTTTAATCGATAGATTATCATCTAATGGTGATCTAATGGCTACAATGAAGTATATAAAATATATATACTAGCTAAATATACTTTTCATGTCAAAATTAATATCCTACTTTAAGTTTGAACTCTTTTGTATATGGGGAGCTAAATCCTTGTCTGGTTCTTATTCCATTTGAATCTAGCCTTATGTTCTAACTTCTAACGGTGAAGATTGAGCTACGTACCGAGTTATGTCTATTTAGTTAATTTAGTAAATTACCCGTTCTTTTTTTTTTTTTTAAAGTAAGGTAGATAGAAATACATATATATATATATATATATATATATATATATATATATATATACACACACACACGCGCACAATAGTACTAAATGTGACTTGCTGCTAATGCATGCTATGATCACTGTGGTTCTATGGACCGACATTCATGATCATTTTGGTAAGCAGTGAAAGATTTCCACTTATTTTATATATACGTAATGAATAAGATGATGGATTCAAATAGGGATTAAATTGCATGTAGTTGGAGTTAAATCATCTTCTATTCCAATTAACAAAGATCAGGATTATAGTTCCAGCACTTGGAGACATGCATGCAATTATTAAACAAATTGACCTTTTTCAGTGGAATATCTTAGCTGATGAAATCTTATTATTAGGACTCGGCAGTACTGATCTTTGCAGGAAGTTGATTCGACTAGCTAGTGATTTTCTTGAAGATCTATCATCAGTAGTTATATACACATTTATATGTATGTAATATACACCATTGTGACTTTGATCAGGTAAATCTTATTTCCTTCTTCACAAAAAAGTAGCATCCACTTGATTAAATCAATTATCCGTATACCACAGCTGATCGTCTAACGTTTCTACTTAATTGGTTGGAGTTTAACTCCAAAAACTTTTGACAGAGTTGCAACTAAAAATGACTTTATTATCTTTAGACGTGGCTATCTTTGATATGTCAGTCAAAGAGGAATATATAATATAGATGTACTTGGTAACTGAGGAACCTATATTTTTTTACATCAGTGGCGAAGAAGGATCATCAGTGATAATTAAATAAGAAAAACCTAATCGATCGATTAAAGTTATAGTTTAATTAATGTTCCATAGTTGATAATAGAAAGCATACATGTGAAATTTATAATTTCAAGCGTACTACTCTCATTGGTAGGAAGCTCTTGTCAGAAGCACTTCCATAACAAAAGCTACACAAACAATATAAATAGACATAGTAGATAGTATATCTCACCAATATATATATATGTATATAGATTAATATTTGTGGCCATACTGTTGATGGACCACAGCTTGGCGCTTGCAATATTAAAGGATAATCATTGTAGAGAGAGTAATTTATGCGTGACTTAAAGTTCATTGGATTATATACATATATATCACATTAAAACTATGCACATATATACTTATTATACATGTATTTGTGTGTGTATATATATATATATATATATATATATATATATATATATATAATCAGTCGATGATTGGAGATGTATTTAATTAGGGGTGCATTTGATAGATATCTATGTTGCGCATATATATAGCAGTAGTGTGCAGAAGACAGGTAATGACCAGTGGAGTTGTGTAGTGGGGAAATAACTAATTAATATTTAGAAAGGGAATTCCAAATTAAAGATGCTATCACGGCCTGAAACTAAATATATTCGACGGAAGAGGAAAACAAAATTAGGGCCAACAATTAGTACCGTGGAATACGGAAAGTGCAACTGTAAATGTTCCTTAAAAGTGGCCATTTTCCAGATAAATGACAATAAAGCTTTTTTACCATATTGGATATTTCAATGTTACAATATTATTAGTACTATCCTCTGGGCAATCTGGTTGAAGGTTAAAGTTCTTATATATAACATACCAATTTGCCTTGGAATTGGTGAAAGACAACGCTCACTAATTACGGATAACAGTGTTTAATATATTATATGCGCGCATATATATATATATATGGTTGCCAATCCAATAAGATATATATATATATATATTTTGGGTAAGTATCTTGTTTTTAGCTGTTAGTGATTCAATGTTTATAATGAAGTGCATGAAAAGACGTGTATCATTAATATTTTTTCTCTTTTTTATTTTTTACAATAAAAAAATGTGCATGCTAAATTTTCATTGGCCAAATTGATATCTATACATCGGTTAAAAAAAAAATACCTACTGGATTAGTGCTATATATATATATATATGTTAATAAGTAAGTCGAGACTCGATCGAGTATGCTATTGTTTACTTCAATTTCTCGTACATTTTCTTTTGGATAGCTAGGCTTTCTTTTCTATTAATGGCTAACGAGTAACTCTACTATTGTGGGACTCGTTCCTAAATCATACACCACGTAAACGATTAAATAGTAGAATAGGTCACAAGCAGGGTATACTGTCTGACACATGTCCAGAGTGACTGATTAAAGGTCAAGCGAGTTGCACGTGGTACCGCATAGGCCCATGAGCTGTCCGAGGCCAGGGCCGAACCCATCCTAGACCCTGGATGGATTCGGCCCAGTCCGATTTTTACCTCGACATCTGGGGATCAAGAGCCTCAAGGGTCTTCCGCCAGAATACCATGGGAAGCAACTCACTGCTCCAGACCCAGACACAGCATTTAGTACGATCCTGGGTAGGTGCGCACATTGGGCAAGTCGTCCTGATAGAACGACGGCTTATCAAAATCTCATCACCGACAGGCTGGAGTCATAGAGGATGGCGAAAAATAGGCCGCGATTATATAAGGAAGGTCACGGTAACGACGACCCGTGATTTCTAGAGTAAGTCATGATGAAAAAAGATACTCGATTCTGGGATTGAGAGCCAGAAAGCTCCCAGTCCCAAAATTATATATATAAGCCTTGTTTTCTCCCAAAAGAAGGATATATATATATATAATATACATAAAACATTTACAAGAAAAAAAATGAAATCCTTACTGTTCCATCTCAGGGATAAATCACTGATATAAACATCGGAGAATCTTTGCAGGTGGCCACCCCCGCCTCTCTGTCTCAGCCTGAAGCTAAAGACATTCCGGGATAGCAAGGATACGTAGACAATTAGTGAATACCTCGTCAGCAGTTCAGAGATACGTGGACGGCTGGTAAGAATAGTACTAACAGTTTGGCATCGTCTGTGGGAAACACTTAAGCTTGAGAGAAGAAACAGGAGCCTCACGATCGCACTCTCCTCGTGCAAAAGGCCATAGAATGACGAATGACACCCTCAAGAATGACAACCAGGAGCACACGTCCTGACGCCGAAGGGAACTCCCAGGAAGTACAACCAAGTCTGGACCAAAAGCTAGACCAAATGCTTGCCACCTTGGCAGAAATAAACCGGAAGGTAGAGATGGCCCACGAGGCCGTCTTGGGTTTAAAATACAAAGTTGCAGAGGTACGAAGAGATAATGCCTGCCTTGAAGACTGTTGGCGAGCCAAGCCAGGAGCGGGCGAAGGGAGGACTTTGATGAAGAGGTCCAACTATAATCCGGGGGCCAACTGCCGATAGAAGTCCCCGCCCTATCCAGATCGTGGATACAGGGGGAGCGGTAGAGCCAGACAAGGCCTTTTTGGGCTAGAGCAGCATTGGACAGAAGGCACCAGGAAGGCCCAGTAGGTACACTTCTCAACTAGAAATAAGAGATGATGGCAGAGCTAAGTAAGAAGCTCGGAGTCCATCACAGCTAGACCCCTGATGACCTGGCAGAACAGACCATGCGAGGAATCAATCGGACGACCTTCGCCGATTGGATTCAGTTGGAGCCCAAGTCGAAGGACTTCACAACCCCAACCTTCAGACTATTCGAGGGAAAGACTAACCCCCTCGATCAAATATACCATTTCCAATAGAAGATGGCCTTGGAGGCCAGGAATGAGGCTGTGACTTGCAAAGTATTCTCTACCACCCTTGAGGGGCTGGCACTGCTATAGTTCAGACAACTCCCAGAGAAGTCCATAAACGGGTTTGAAGACTTTTGCAAACTGTTCTCAAAGCAGTACGCGGGCATCCGGAGATGGCAAAAAACCATAGGAGACCTCAACCGGTTGGAGCAATCTGCGAGCGAGTCTCCAAGAGAATACTTGTCGCACTTACTGGAGGTAATGTCCTCAGTGCACAACGCAGACTCTATGCAAGTCACGAGCTCGTTCGTCAGGGGCCTACAGCCAGGGTCAATGCTGTCAGACCATCCGCTATTAAATTTGCCGTACGACATGGCAGATGTCCAGGTAAAGTCGGAGGGGTATTTAGGGTACAGGAAAGCCACCAGAAAGTGCCCAAGGCCTCCGCCGCAATAATAATGGTGCCGGTGCAAACCTCGGTTCTGCAAGGAATGAAGAGGCCTGCCTTGGCCCAGGGGCTATCTCCGAAGCAAGAAGCCCCAGCTTGAGGCGGTCAAGAAAGCGGTAAGAGGAGGAAGACATTTAAGGTTCCTCTGCCAAAATATGAGCTCAATACATCGATCGACGTGATCTACTTCCAGAACAAGGATTGGGATATTTTCAAAGACCTGTCCAAATCTGGTGTTCCTAAACATATGAAAAACAGGAGCAGGTATAGCCAATTTCACAAAGATCACGGGCATGATACCGTCAATTGTCGCAGCCTTTGTTTGCAGGTTATAATAGCAATCCAAGATGGAAAGTTGAAGCAGTTTGTAAAGACGGGCGGGAATCAATCGAAGGAAGACGCCGTCAGACCCGAGAAAGGAAAGCAGACCCAAGCCTCTGGATCGGGAGAACAAACTCTGAGGATATTTTCAACGATCATAGGCAGACCGGAGCCGACCCAAGATCAGGAGGATAAGGAAAAGTACCAAAAGAGGATCGAGGAGAGGGTGAAGCGCCTGAGGGAGATGGGCTATTCTGTGAACCATATGACGACGGAAGAAAGCTACGCCTCAGCCGGCCCCATCGCCTTCACCCAGCAAGATCTGACCACGGTGCACCTGCCTCATAATAACCCCTAGGTGATTAAGCTGCAGATTGACTTCGTGTTGGTCAAAAGGGTCCTAATCGACGGCGGAAGCAGCGTCGATGTCCTATTCCTTAGTACGTTTGAGAGCATAGGCCTGGATCAAAACGCGCTCAGGCCGACCTGTCAGTCGTTGTTCGCCTTTAACGGTACTAGGGTCAGCCCCTTAGGCATCATGACTCTGAAGGTCTATGCTGCAGAAATATGCCTGGACGTGGATTTCATCGTCATCGACTGCTAGTCTTCCTTCAACATCATCATGAGGAGAGGGTGGATCCACGCCATGCATGAAGTCGCCTCCACCCTCCACCAGGTCTTGAGATGTCTATCAAAAGATGGTAATTACATGATAGACGTTAAAGGGGACCAGGCCTCCACGAAGAAATATTTTTCAATCACCCTGGGTGGGCCTGAAGCGAACGTGAGTGCCTCGACAGGGAACAGATAGCAATCAAAAGACCGCCTGCCGATGTATATGAAGCGAATCGAAGAGGAGTCCGATAGGCTGAATCCACGATTAAGAAGCTGGTGGTAGTCCTTTTGAAAGAGGCAGAGCTAGGGAAGGTAGTCTCAATCTGGGCCCTGCTGCCTGAGGAAGAAAAGAGCAAACTGTTGGGATTCCTTAGGCAGAATGAAGATGTCTTCGTATGGTCCTACGACGACATGCCCGGGATAGACCCTGCACACGCTTGCCACTGATTGAATGCAGACCCCAATTTCCCTCCGGTCAGACAGAGGCCCCGAAGGTTTATGCCAGAGAAAAAAAGGGTGATCAATAAGGAGGTAGAGACGCTACTGGAGAACGGCCTGATCATGGAATATGTATACCTGTGCTGGGTCTCCAACCTGGTGGTAGTGAAGAAGAAAAATGGCGACGACCGCACTTGCATAGACTTCACTAACCTAAAAAGGGCCTGCCGAAAGGACAGCTTCCCCCTGCCAAGGATAGACCAAATGGTTGACGCTATGGCTGGCTTTGACAGGATGAGCTTCTTGGATGCCTCTTCTAGATACAACCAGATTCCTCTATACGGGGAAGACTAGATCCACACAGCGTTCATCACAGAGCGAGGTCTGTACTGTTATAGGAGCATGCCTTTCAGCTTGAAGAATGCAGGGGCGACCTACCAAAGGCTAATGAACAAAATGTTCGCTGGGCTGCTCAGGAAGACGATGGAAGTCTACATCGATGACATGGTCGTAAAGAGCAAAGAGGTTTCGGACCATTTGGGATACCTGGATGAATGTTTTCAAATCCTGAGGCGATACTGGATGCATCTGAACCCTAAGAAGTGCACGTTTGGGGTGTCTTCTGGCCAGTTCCTGGGACACATCATGAGCAGAAGGGGTATCGGGGCCCACCTGACCTAGTTGTCTTCTATCGCAGACGAGAAGAGCCTTCGACCATTCGGGAGATCCAGGGCCTAACCAGGAAGATAGCCGCCCTTAGCCGTTTTGTTTCTAAGATATCCGACTGATGCAAGCCCTTCTTCCAGTGCATAAAGAAAAGCCCCACGGTCATCTGGGGGGAGGAGCAGGACAGGGCACCGACAGAGCTCAAGCTGTACTTAAGTCATCCACCTATCCTAGCTTACCCAGCAGAATGGCAGCACCTATACGCGTATTTGGTAGTTCCGAAGTAGCGATTAGTGCCTTGCTGTTCGTCGAGGAAGACGACAAGCAGAAGCCTGTGTTTTACACGAGCCGTATGCTCCTGGATGCCGAAACGCGATATAGTATGGCAGAGAGACTGGTTCTAGCTTTGGTCAACGCTAAGAAGAGACTCAGGCAATACTTCGAGGTGCACCCAGTAACGGTATAAACAGATTTCCCCATCCGGAAAATCTTGGTCAAGCCGGACTTGTCGGGACGACTAACCAAGTGGGCCATCGAGCTGAAGATATATGACATCGAATATCAGCCTCGAATAGCGAAGAAAGGGCAAGTCATGGTGGACTTCTTGGTGGAAATCCAGTCCTTCGGCGAGCCGCACGACCCACTTCAGACGTCCCCACCTTACACCCCTTCAGCTTGAGCCCTCTACACCGACAGATCCACGAACGCCTCAGGGTCAGGTATCGGGATAGTCTTGCAAACCCGGCAGGACTCAGGGTAGAGAAAGCTTTGAGGCTCAGTTTCCTGGCAACAAACAATGAGGCAGAGTATGAGGTACTACTGCAAGTCCTTGAATTGGCTCTACATTTCGGAGTAGAGGACATCGTAGTAAAAACTGACTCGCAGCTGATCGTGGATCAGGTCAGGAGAGACTTTGAAGTAAAAGAGCCAAGATTACATAGGTACTTCTCCCGAGTAATGGGGGTGAAAGCCCGTTTCAGCAGGTTCGATATCGGACAAATACCCAAGGAGATGAACCAAAAGGCCGATGAATTAGCTAAAAGCACGTCAATCGGGGGAGCGACTGAACATATGGAGATTCTGCCAGAAGGCGAAAATGCAAAAGGCCCCTTCGAAGCCCCCGCGCGCCACGTTTTTATAGCCGATTCCAAGGGTGAGGACTGGATGAGACCCATCACCCAATATCTGGTGTCGGGGAACCTGCCCGCAGACCCCCAAAAAGCGAGGTCAATCAGATTGAAGGCTGCTCGGTATTCTATGGTGGCGGACCGACTGTATTAGAGATCAGCGATGGGACCAATGCTGAAGTGCGTAGGCCCCATCGAGGCACAGAAACAGATGGAGGAAATCCAGAAGGAGCGTGTGGCAACCACTCTGGCGGGTGCAGCCTCGCCCACAAGGTCTTGACTGCCGGATACTTCTGGCCATACATGATGACCAAGGTGGCCCAGTTTGTCAAGAAATATGACAAGTGCTAGAGGTTCGCCCCTATGAAGCACCAACCCACAGAGGAACTCCATTTGAACGAAACTCCTTGGCCTTTCGCTAAATGAGATCTGGACATCGTCGGAGAACTCTCCAGAAGTCCAAGGGGAAAAAGGTATACCCTGCTGGCCACTGATTATTTCACCAAATGGGTAGAAGCTGAAGCCTACATAACCGTCAATAAGGCAAACACGATTAACTTCATTTAGAAAAACATAATCTGCCGGTACGGGATCCCGAGAGAGATACACACCGATCACGGCACGCAGTTCCAGAACGCGAAGCTAAAGGAGCTGTGTGAGTTGTATGATATAAGGCTCAGCTTCTCATCCATAAATTACCCTCAGGGGAATAGCCAAGCAGAAGCAACGGACAAGGCCATATTCAGCAATATAAAAAAGAACTTGCAGGAGGCCAAAGGGGGGTGGTTAGAAGAGCTACCAACCGTCGTGTGGGCCCATCAAACCACAGAGCGGAGGTCAATGGGAAGAACACTATTCACCATGGTCTACAGGTCGGAAGCTGTGATCCTGACAGAGATTAGCCTCCTGACCCTTCGCACCGAAATGGTGAGAGACGCCTCACTGAACGAGCAGTAGCTAAGCCGCAACACAGACCTCCTTGAAGAAACAAGGGACATGGCCCTGGTCCACCTGGCCTCGTACTGAAACATCTTTTAATGGATTTACATAAGTTAGAGTTGGAGATTGTGCCTACAGGTTTAACAGAAAGATTGGCAACTCTTACTCTTCGACCAACAATTTTAGAGAAAATCAAACAAGGCCAGAATACAGAACCCTATATGATGAATTTAAAGACTAAGATAGAATCCGGAAAGGAGATGGAATCCAGAAAGGAGATGGCCTTCCAAATTTCTGGTGATGGTATAATTAGATATGGAAATAGATTGTGTGTGCCTAGTGAAATTGTTAGAAAGGACATATTGACATAAGCTCATATCACTTCTTACTATGTGCATCATTGCACTACAAAGATACATAGAGACTTAAAGATGTATTATTGGTGGCCTGGTATGAAGAAAGATGTAGTTGAGTTTGTAGAGCAGTGTCTCACATGCCAGCAAGTCAAAGCTGAACATCAAAGACCTACTGAGAAATTAAATTCTTTGAACATACCTGAATGGAAATAGGAAGAGATTACTATGGATCTTGTTGTTAGACATCCTAAGACAACTAAGGGACATGATGCTATTTAGGTGATTATGGATAGATATACCAAATTAGCTCATTTCCTCCTATTAGAATAACCTATAACTTGGACCAGTTTGCTCGGTTATATGTTTAGGAGATTGTGAGACTACATGGTATTCCAAAAGTTATCATTTCTGACCGAGATTCTAGATTTACTTCGAAATTTTGAAGGAGTGTTCAAGAGGCAATAGGTACAAAATTGGCATTTAGTATAGCTTTTCATCCTCAAACTGATGGGCAATTAGAGAGGACTGTACAGACCCTTGAAGACATGCTCAGAGCTTGTGTGTTGGATTTCCATGGATCTTGGAGCAAATACCTACCACTTATAGAATTTGCTTACAATAACAGTTACCAAGTTTCTATTGAAATGCCCCCATATGAAGCATTGTACGGAAGAAAATGCAGATCTCCTATTCATTGGGATGAGATAGGGGAGAGAAAATTTCTAGGTCCAGAATTAATAAGAGAGACAAATGAGGCAGCAGGATAGATTCGAAAAATGATACTAGCTGCTCAAAGTAGACAAAAACGTTATTCAGATCCTCAAAGAAGAAAACTAGAATTTAACATTGGAGATAAAGTATTCTTGAAGGTTGCTCCCATGAAAGGAATCATGAGGTTTGGGAAGAAAGGAAAGCTAAGTCCCATATATGTAAGTCATTTTGAGAAACTCAGAAAATTTGGAGATGTTGCCTATAGA
>JXTB01000024.1:1570572-1596059 GCA_002914805.1 Parasponia andersonii | reverse complement strand
GTTATAGGGCTAGGTTCCACCAAATTACAATAAGATTGGCCATATAGGATCATAAGTCAAAGTATGACTAGTTTTCACTTTCTAAGGTAGGTTTTACCAACTTTGGCTACACTTGAGTGTATAGGAGTGACCAGCAACGTGGTGAGTATGGTAAGAATGCTTTAGAGCTGGACACATAGAAAGTAATGTGAAAAATACCCAAAATACCCTTTAGAATTTAAGTTATACATTTTCTTAGCCATTAAGTGTTGATTTTGGGTCAAATCTGGTCATTTGCTTTCCTTTCTCTCCAGCGACGACCTGAGCCTCTCCAATACCTTTTTACACTTCTCTCAACTTTCCTTAGCTATCTCTAAGAGTTTCCAAGTGGTAGAACTCAAGTTGGAGCTCTAGAAAGCAAGATAGATCAAAACTAGTCAAGGTAGTTCTACTAATTCTTCTTTCTAGGTCTTTCCCTATAATTTCAATTCTCTACTTGTTCCCACTTAAATATTTGTTTTTTTAGATCCTCTTAAGTTCAAAAATCTATTTCTAAGCCTTGAAAATCAGTTTGGTGGAGATAGAAGGTAAGAATTCTAGCAAAGACCCAAACTAGTCAAGGTAAGGTTTAAGTAGGATTTTGAATTTGTAATGAATTTACTTTATTTCAGCTCTTAAACCTAAGCTATTATTTGATAAATGATGGTCCTAGGAACCCTTATATATTACTGGAAATATAAAATTTAAGTGGAGGATTAAAGTTAGATCTAAAACTCCAAAGTTTACTATTTATGGAATTAAGTTTTTTTTTCATATGTAGTAGATTAAGTTCTATATTTGTAATCTGATTTTTTAAACTTGGAGTGTATATTTTATTAATTCTATTATTTCTCACACTCATTTGGTGGCTAGTTATGATGGCACACAAGTGTAAAAGTAGTTTTAAATTTTGTTTAAACCGAAAAAAGAGTTCAAGTGTGCCTATGCCACTCTAAGTGATCCTCTTTGATGTGTATATGTGGGAATTGAATTGTTAATTATTATTTCAAGTTTAAAACTATGATTTTAATCATTTGGAAATGCCCTAAAAGTAGGGGAGGTGCTGTCCAAATATTTTTAAAATGAAATGGCACCATTTAGAGGCAATTGGACTAGCTTTCACAAAAATTATGTGTCATTTTGGATCATTTTGTACTAATGAACTAGCATTTGTATTTTACCACTTTTGAACAGTTTTTCAATGCTAATTATTAGATGTTAAGTATTTTAAGTGATTTATACAATCCTGAGTCATTTTAAGATTAAGTTTCCTAAATTGGTGAAAGTTCTGATTTCGGTCTTGTTCAATTATCTTGATGCATTTTTTTGTAAAATGTGTAGCTTGAATAACAGTAATTTATGACAGGTAATTAGCACACTAATCTCTAGAGGATATTGACCCTTTCCACTATCAATTTCTATTCAGAACACGAGGTAAGTAAAGACTTACAACTACGTCACAAGAATTACATGGAAGATGTCATTATGTGAAATTTACTTATTCTTGAAAGTTACAAAATGGCATATACATGGCACGTCTTGCATGCAAATTGAGAATTTCATTACAGAATATTTAAAAGTGAGTACTGTTGTACAAATTTTATAAGATAAGTTTTAATAGCAATTGCTAGTCTGTCGGAGCTGGGTATGTAAGTCTGTTGATGCAGACTCTCCCGTTGAAGTGGGACTTGCGGATCTTATAATGTGTCTCATTGAAGCGGGACAATATTAGCGCGGTGTGGGATGCCCATTTGATGAGGGAAGGAGTTTTCAAAAACCTCACACCACAGTCGCACCTTATTTTTACTCTTGGCCAGAGTTTCTACCCAATGTTATCACGGCCTATCGACTGACGGGACTAGAATGCACTAAGGGGCCCAACTATGAATAAGTTTTAAGGAAAATACATGGACTAAAATGTTTAAGAAAGAAAAGGGTACAATGGGAACTTTACGAGATTTTAAAGCATACATAAGCATGCTAGTTTTTACTTACTGAGCTTTAGCTCATTTTAGTCTTGTGATGCAGATGAGCAGACACATTTTAATGTTGAGTAACTGGTTGCTTGGCTTGTCTTTTGTCGCCGTGATCATACAAATGTGGACGAGCTTGACTTGCGGGCGACATTTTTGAATTATGATATTTTGGGTGTGATATAAATACTACTACTAATGGCAAAATAGACCGTTGAAAACTTCTTTTGATTGTACATTTTGTAAAGACACATTTAATAAGAAATGACATACAGTTGCTTTGTTTAAACATTTTAGAAAGTTTTTAATTTGCCCACCTTTTTATAATCATAAAGATATATTTAAGAAAGTGTAATACTTCATAGTTTGACTGTATATGACAATATGGTTAAACTAGGAGGTGTTACAAGTATATTTCCTTACATATAAAAACTTGCAATCGATTCTCTATTGAGCTCTCGAGTTCACCCTCCTTATTTTGCCCCCTTTAAGGTGATAGTTCAATCGAGTTAGTCGCCTCGTTAGCTAGTCAAGTTGCTTGGCTTATGCTCGTGGTCTTATTCCTCTTTGGTTGGTACCTTTCTTTATCTCACTCTTTCTTCATATCTAACTATTTAGCCAAGTTTGTTTTTCCTACTAAGTGAATATATGAGGGTATATTTACTACTATTTGATGGTTTGGTATATAATGGGACACTATAGTTTTAAGTACTTGGAATTTTGATGGACTCTATAAATTGATTTTTGGACTTTCTGACTCAAGATTTACGAAACGCATTAATCAATACAAAAATGTCATTTAACCAAGTTTTTATACAATTTAACTATATTTTCTCAAATTCTAATTTGTATTTCTTTCTTGATAAAGTAAACTAAAGATGAACCCCCTTTTCATACAGAATTTCCAACGATGTGAGGACTAAAATAAAAACCTAAGTACTTGATTTTTCTTTGAATTTTGTAAATTTATTTATTTATATAAATTTACACTCAAAAGTACCAAAAATTCACAGCCTAATATTTGGATTATGACAGAATTGGTATCAGAGCACGGCTTTAGATCCGTCTAGGATCATGGCTGTGTTAAATTTTAGTGTTCAAAAATATTTTGGAAATAGTTTTGACAAATACCTCATACATTACTTAGGAATTAGCTAGATAAATTACTTTTGTCTGATTCCTTCCAAGTCCTCTCTTAAACCTCTTCAAGGTGAAATTCTGGTGTCTTTGGGATGGTGATTTCCCAAGAAATTTAGTCTCGAATGTGTCAAGTTAACATGAGACTATTTGTTTCTGCTCTTAGTGTAATCCTTCGTTTCAAATGGAGGTTCATTCTTATACTCTTCCGTCCATTCAGGTTGTAGGTTACGTAAACCTTGTAGGTTCTAAGGTAGCAATCCGGTATCATATACCTTGGTTGTTTTGTTTGACTGTCTTATGGATTATCTATATGTTGTCTATCGGTTTTGTGGTTGCTTTTGTTTGTAGTATTTTCTTGGGGATTTTTGCTTACAATACACTGGTATAGTGTTTGCACTTCACTGATGTGGCTTGACTTTATTGGTGTTTATTAGATTGAGATGTTGCTTTCTTAGGATTGACATCTTCATGATCACTTGATTTGGATGCATCGTGAGTTGGTCCTACATTTGAATGATTATATTGGTAGTACTTTTTACATAGCATGCACATTGATTAAGCGATTAGTTTAGTGATTTAAGATATTATTTAGCTATAGTAGTTTTATTTCTCCAGTTTCATTAAGTTTCGTTATTATAGTTCCTTGGTTGAGAATTCTTGAATTGTTAAGAGTTTGGTTGGATTTAAAACCAGGTTATTTAGTTTGGGAAACTTTTAGAAATACCAAGTTGACAATTAACATTTTAAATGGCGTAGAACTTTGTACATGACCAAAGTGATAAGCGTGTTTTCAAAGAGATCATGAACATTTTAAACTTGAGCACTAGTTGGGTAAAAAAATAATAATAAATATAATCAGTACACTTTTCCAAATGGGTATTGTTTTAAACTAATATGTTATTTTGAAACTAAGTATTGTGACACTACCAATTTATTTGTATACTAGTGAGATTTTATTATACATTATGTGGTGTAGATTTGAAGGAACTCTAGACTAAAGTAATTTGTTTTTGTAAATGTATATACATAAATCAAGCATTTCAAGTTCTTTTTAAACTTTGGGCTTAGTAGATTATTAAGTATTTTCCAATCTCTACTTGATACTTGGTTTGAGATTTAACGAATACTTTCACAAGTATGCTTGAAAAATGAATGTAAATTACTTTAAAAAAAGTTTTGAATAAAAATATTAACAAGTTTAGTCACTTAGTAAACTTTGGTGTAGATTGAAAATGATTTTGGGGAAAAATCTTTAGCTTCAAGTGTATATTTGAAGATTTATACCTGTAATTTTCTCTAGAATATATTGTTTGGAGAATAGAAAATTGATATGACTGCTTGGGTTATAAAAATCCTTATTTGGTGAAAATGTTGGAGTTGAAAATTTTGATTTAAATCTTGTGAGGCTTGTCACTTGTGTCTTGTGCACTTGATGGTCCAAATTGCATGTTTTTTCAACAATTTTCCTTGATGAGGGTTATCTTGTTGGTTAACTAATTTTCCCTTGGTATTTGTTAGATTGTTCAATCACTATAATTCATGCTAGCTCGATTTCCTAAGGGGTGAACAAAAAATTGCATTGGACTATGGGCATTGTGTAATTGGTTTGGACCAACCTCCCTAGTGTTGGGAAATACTTGGAAGGAGAATGGGATTTGTATTTTCGAATCGATAAAAAGTATTGAGTTATATTCATTAGTTTTATGTTTGACAGGTCTTGAGTGGCGCATGTTAGTGTGTGATTTCTTTCTTAAAAATTTGGTTATAGCTTCCAAATTCATGTAGTCTACATATGTATTAATTAGTTTATTATATCTAGTATAAATCTCTATTAACTATTAATATTTATTTTGAAAGATTAAGTGAGAATTGGAGTTTGTTTTACTCGCTTTGAGAAAATATTTTGACAATGTTTCACACTTTAATATTTTCTAAATCACTCAATTTTTCCTTATATATGAAAAGAAAAACACTCCATAATGTTTAGTTACGATTTGGATGGAGGCCCAAATATTTTATTAGTTTTGAAAGAAAAATCGACCAAGGTAATTTAAATATGACCTCATTCGTTATTTTACCAAATAAGTGCAGTTTACGTAATAAATGTCTGTTTGTTGATTGTGGAAGATATGCTAATGTCTTTTTCATGTATCCCATGTTTGTTTTACTAAATAGTTATTATGTATAACTCAACTTTATAGATTGATGCTTGGACTATTAGATATTTTCATCAAATTTGTATGGAATGAGACTTTTTCTACATGTTGATATTGAATTGGATTTAAATCCCTTATTTTGTTTAAATTATATATTGCATGGATATTGTTATATGACTAATAGTAATTAGACTGAGACTACTCATGGATTTTACACAGAGTCGTTGGACTCTACCTCTATGTTGTGAAAGGGTACTCAAAGTTCAGGTTTGGTTTACCTTTAACCAGGGAGAAACCGTATTGTGAACTACTGTAGTATTCCTACGCTCCAACACTTTTTTTAAAAAAAGGTTTTCAAAAGTTGTTTTTATTAAAAATTGAAGTAAAGTTGCATAGTAGACATGCGTCATTCGAGGATGGTACCAGACAGACTATCCTATTAGAGCCTTATTTCTGGGGTATTAAGTGTGGATTTTGTTTGTCGTATACATATTTCCAGGATATTGAATTGCGTCCATGGAGTTTTTCTTTATATCAGAGACTTGTAGAGTCTTTGAATTAGCATTGCTTTGGTTTTCTTTAATGAGGTTTTACACTGGATAAAAGATTTGAAATGCTTTTGAAATTTCTCGTGTTTGGATACTTGTATTTGAGATTGAAGTTTGCACTAGTGCTTTGCATTGGTGATTTCCTATTTGGGTGTTCTAGTCTTGTCTTTGACTAGAAGTGGTTTATGTTTGGTACTATCCCTTAATCTAATCAGAGAACAAAAAATGGTTGTGAGCCATTGAACTCTAAGCTCATTTATCTTGTGTGGTGTGATACAAGAATCCTTGTTCTTCATTTTAAACTCTATTCGGTTGTGTCCTGTACTTAGGAAAGAGACTCCTATTAGAATCATTGACTCAGATATTGTCTAGGTCCAGGTTCTAACTGCAGACAAATGGGTATATCCTAGGAGATTGTTGATCTGGTATGATTAAGGGGATAGTATTCTTATAACTGATATTTGATCTGTTGTTTTAGTTTGATGCCTTAAAATCATTGTTCGGAGTCATGTGTTCTCAGCTTCTAACCATAGTTATCATTATCTTTTCATCACTCATATACTTGAGGCTATCATTTCCAACCATAGGTGTTGAAATTCTTGTACTTATTGTTGAGCTATCTCATAATTCAGTATTTCTTCGTGTATATCCTTATACCATACCATTGCGAGGTTTGGTATGTTGGCGAGGTCCTGATGCCAAGTCAGGATAATCTGTTTCACACGCTTTCGTTAACTTGTGTTTGGCTAATATCCTTAAATTCTATAGTCAAATGTTCACTACACTTCCAGTAACTATTTATTATGATATTGTTCGCACTCTCGGTTTGTACTTGAATTTTGGGACGAAATTCCAATAAAGACAGGAGAATGTAAAATCCCAATTTTTATAGGGGTAAAACGGTCATTTGACCAGATTTAAAAAAATAATAATAAAAAAATTAATTAAATATTATATATATATACTATATCTCTCTCTCCCTCGTCCACCCCCCTCCTTTCTCGACTCTCTCTCGTCCCTCTCTTATTCTCTCGACTGAAGGAACGCAAGGAGGAGCTGCCGCCGCCACACCCACCATTTGCTCTTCTCAACCACTGACGAAGCTCCCCTACGCCGCCTACTACCCACACCACTGATCCCCAGTCACTGTC
The DNA here is from genome assembly GCA_002914805.1 of Parasponia andersonii. NCBI lineage: Eukaryota > Viridiplantae > Streptophyta > Magnoliopsida > Rosales > Cannabaceae > Trema > Trema andersonii. Next base: position 1,589,073 of record JXTB01000024.1, on the reverse strand, counting down.
GATCTTGACATTGCCGGAAAATGTTAATTTTGACCACAGAGATTTTCGATTTCCGGTGACGATTCCAACCGTTTTAGGTCACGTTCTTGGGCTCGTTGGGTTCATATCATTAAGAGGAACCTCAAGGTATATATTTCACTATCCCATTTTGTCCGGTTTGAAAGTTGCCATTTGTGGGTGTTTTAAGTTTTGAAATTTAGTTTTTAATTCGACTGTTGGATTTCATTTTTGTTGTCGTTTTTGGAATGTACTCGGAAAATGGTGAAGTTTGATATATATATATATATATATATATTGAATATATTTAGTGACCGGCATGAAAATCAGTATCTAACATCTTAGATTTTATCTAGTTTTGTGTGCCACCAGTTTGATGTCGGCCCAGACCCAAATTAATCGAGTTATATGTCTAACTCTGCTATTTTGGATATTAGAAATTCAATGAAGAGGTCCGTTCATTGATTCGAAGCTTCGTTGAGGGGTCGATGTTTCCCAAGTGAGAGATCGAGAGTATAGAATTGGTTCGCGACCCTCCAAACGACTATCCAATCGACACCTTGAGCATCTAATAGCATTGTATCGCTATTTTAATGAGGTAGAGATTTGATTATTAGATCTTCAAATTAGTTTAATTTTGATTTTTACATATTTTTGATAAATATGGAATTTCGTAAAATGATTTATTGAAAATTGTGTTTATATCTGACCTAATTTGATATATAAACTGCTTGAGAGATACGTCACACTGGTTGACATGTTATATATATACTGTTTGAAACTGTTTCTTGCAAAAAATTAGATTTTTGGGTTTGATAAAAAATGGCTGTTATAAGGCCGAAATTCTTAGAAAATCCAATACGATTTGAGGACTAAATTTTGTTTGATTAAAGAACACTACATGGATTGTTTTGAGATTTTGTGAAAATGTTGTATATCTTTATTCTGTCATTCATAAAATATTTGCATACATTCACACATTTACGATGTCCTACATTGGGTGATCGGACTTACGATGCTCCACATCGGGTGATCAATCTTACGGCGCCTCTTTAGGTAGCTCGGACTTATGAGTGATCCACTAGGACACTTCAAACATCATGATTGCATACATGATTATATGTTGACTTGAATAGATATGCAATAGTTTTGGATGGATGTTTTACAATAGTTGGGAATGTTTGAACTATTGGACTATGATTTCTACTTGAGTTTTGTGAACTGTTTTGAATGAAATACTAACCATGCAGGACTTTCAATGTGAGTATATTTCCTTACATATAAAAACTTGTAATCGATTCTCTACTGAGCTCTCGAGCTCACCCTTCCTATTTCCCTTTTAGGTGATTGTTCAGTCGAGTTAGTCACCTTGTTAGCTAGTCAAGTCACTGGGCTTACGCACGTGGTCTTATTCCTCTTTGGTTGGTACCTTTCTTTGTCTCACTCTTTCTTTATATCTAACTATTTAGCCAAGTTTGTTTTTCCTACTAAGTGAATGTAAGAGGGTATATTTACTACTATTTGAGGGTTTGGTATATAATGAGACACTATAGTTCCAGAGGAGCATATTTTCAAAGTTTTAAGTACTTAAAATTTTATTGGACTCTATAAATTGATTTTTGGACTTTCTACCTCAAGATTTATGATATGCAGTCAATACAAAAATTTCATTAAACCAAGTTTTTATACAATTTAACTATGTCTTTCGAATTCTAATTGGTGTTTCTTTCTTGATAAAATAAACTAAAGATAAACCCTTATTTTATACAGAATTCCTAACGATGCGAGGACTAAAATGAAAATCCAAGTACTTGATTTTTCTCTGAATTTTGTAAATTTATTAATTTATATAAACTTACACCCAAAATTACTAAAAAGTCACGGCCTAGGATTTGGGTTGTGATAAAAATATTTTGATAAAATAATATTAGTATTTAATAGCTCTATATATAAAGTTTTGAAATTATAAAATAGGAATACTCTTTATAATATGTTTAAATATATACTATTAAGATTATAAAAAAAATCAAAGTTCACTTGTGACTCTTTATTAAAGCAAACTCTTTAATACGTGCATCTATTCATGCATATGATTCCATAAAAAAAAAATAACAACAGTAATAATAGTTCCAAAGGCCAAAAAATGTTATCTACACATGATATTAATGAGATTATATCATAAAACTATCTACGTATTATTTTATTTATTTATTTTATTATTTTTATTATTATTATTTTGGAAAAGGTGTTATCTTATGTTAAAATAAGAGTACAACTAAAATAAAAAATATTAAGTTAATTAAATATGTAACATGTGAAAAAAAAAAAAAAAGAGAGTATTTTTTGACTAGATAAATTATACGACCTCAAAGGTTAAACTAGTTAACTTAGGAAAAAAACAAGTAAGAATAAAATTAAAAAAAGAAAGAAAAATATACTTGAATATAATTGGCAATAATAATGATGAGAGATAAGGAATAAAAGAGAATGAGAATAAAAATACATGAATCAACAATAGAATGAGAATGGAAACCAAAAAAAAAAACTATCCAAAAAACAAAATGAAAGAAAAATAAACTATTCAAATCATAGGTTATAAATAAGTTACCAATTTCTAAAGTCATAAAAAATTTTCTATATTTATATACCTATTAATTAAATTTTTCTTTTTTTATAAAATTACTAATATTATTATAGTAATCAGATCAAAATCCCAATAGCCCAAATTAGATTACCCATCTATGGAGCAAAAATAAAAATCCCTATTGAAACAATACACTAATTAAATTTGAAAATATAAAAATACTTATTACATGCCCTAATGATTATTCCAAAACTTTCCTGACAATTAAATTAAAAGAATTCCTATTCTCACCCACATTATGCCCTTTAGCCTTCACCTACTAAATCGTCTCCAGATTCATCTTTCTCTTCTAATTATCGTATGTATATATTAATTATCATGCTTATGAAAAAATAAACAAAATAAATAATCATGGTTTGTAATTAAGGTTTTTTTTTTCTTCTTTCATATATGTTATCGTGGCCTAATGAGTGAAATTAGTACCAAATGATTATAAAGAAAAAAGAAATGAGCCACAGTAGTATTCAATTGTAAGTTCACCTGCAATAGCAAGTCATTTTTATTTACAACCATGTCATTTTAATACTTTTAGGGAATCTCATTTCCATTGAGGTGGAAATACGTTTTTAGAATGACATTTTAAGAAAAACAATTTGGAATAATTTTTTTAAGGAAAACATTTTGATAAAAACTATTTGTATTTATTAGTTTTATATATACGATTAGTTTTGAAATTATAAAAAACAAACATTCTTTAATATGTTTAGATATATACCACTAAGACTATGAAAAACATCAAAGTTTGGTATATGACTCCTTATCAAAACAAACTCTTTAATACTTGTATCCAATCATGCATATGACTCCACGAGAAAAAAAAAAAAAAATACCAATAATATGCTGTTTCAGCGTTTCTTATTTTTTGACACAGAAGCAGCCAAGTCTATAATTGAGAAATGTTTTACTCGTTTTTTAGTTCGCTAGTATTAGCATTTATAAAATGATTATTCGTACAGATATAGATGAATCACGCCTTTTTATTTGAAAAACAAAAACCTTTTTAGAAGCACGTGAAATCAAAAAGAAAAAAAAAGTATTAAGCTAAATAGATAAATTTTTCTTCAGGAAAAAAAAAAAGTAATATCAAAATGAAGAAGGAAAAAACTAAACAGGCAATACGTTAATACATTTTCTTCCCAAAAACAATAAAAAAGTAATTCATGTGAAATAAAAAAAAAGTATTAAACTAAATAGATATTATGTGTTCTTCAAAAAAAAATTAACATGGTAAGAAAAAAGGAGAGACAATTTAAATACTTGACCTAGAAAAAAGAAATAGCATCAATTATGGAACATAGAATGGGAATGAAAAAAAAAATAAAAGAAAAACAGTTTTTTAATTAAAAGTGGGACTTAACTAATGACCACCACTTACTACAAATTTAAAGAAAAATAACACACACACTTGAACCCCTGACCCCCCAAACTCACACACACATCCCTCAAACCTTTGACCAACTGAGCTAGCCCTAGTTAGCTAAAAAAAAAACAGTCTAACTTATCATATCACAAACAAATTTATCTATTTTTTAAGTAATAAATAACTGTCTATATTTATACAAATATTAATTAGATTAAATTTTTGTTCTAAAATTATTAATATTATTATAACTATCAGATCAAAATCCAATATCCCAAATTAAAATAATCATTCATAGAGGAAAAGTAAAATCTCTATTAAATATCACATTATATATATATATATATGGCATCAATATAGTAAGTATTATTTTTTACCTATTCATAAGTATTGTTCTGTTTAATTAAAATTTATCACACACATCTTTTTATATTAAAAAATGGAGAAGGAAAAAATTAAATAATTAGTATTTTTCAAATTGCTCAAATTATAATAATCGTTAGATAATGATCCAATGATTAAAAAAATACTTATAAATAGGTGGAAAAAACTTATTAAATTGTGATATATATATATATTACTTTTAACATGTCGTAAGCGTGATTTTATAGTTACGAACAAAATTTAAGAGACTATATGTTGCTAGCTTATATATTTAGCTTAATTACGGGGCTTCCTTCACGCCAAATAGGGACTTTGTACACTTTGTTTTATTGTGATTTTTCACAAGAAGTAATTCTAGAAGGTATATGATAAAACCCCTATCAGGTGCAACTATGCGAGGCGTGCTGAGAGGGGATTTGAGTAGTAATTCTAATTGTGTGCATTATGGTCTTAGTGGTAATTTCTGTTAGGCTTAGTCATTTACCGAGTTATAATTTCTGTTTGGATTGTTGTGACGATGAGGGATATATAGGAGTAGACAGAGCGAGTGGAAGGCAAAGAATATTTGTCTGGGAATTGGAGCTAGTCTTCGAGGGAGAGAAGACTATATTTGTGTGGGTGGGGTCTACATTAACTATAATTCTAGCTCGTGGTACACAGGTATAGACTAGATCAGTTCTGAATACAAAATATAACACTACTTGGCCTCATCCAAAAGTACTAGCTTGAATGTATTTTTGCACTCATGGACTACCACTTAAATACCCACGATCTTCCTAGAGCAGACCAGATGTAGGACTTCCACTTAAATACTTATGATCTTCCCAGAGCATATCCGATATAGAAGTTAGGTGTTACATGACTCTACATAACCTTGAGTCTTTCTTTGATCTTATTGATCTTCTCAGTAGTCTCTTACATCAATTTTGGCCTTAGAGTAACATACTCCTTTATATAAGCTAAACACAAGGGTGAGCTATATGATCTCTCATATAGTACCTCATATAGAGCCATGCCAAGACTGGTTTAGTAGTTGTTATTGGAAGTAAATTCTACTAATGATAGTTGATTATCTCAACTTCCACCAAAATCCAGTATATAAGAGCGAAGTATTTCCTTAAGAATCTGAATAGTTCTATCAGATTGACCATCTATCTGAGAATAATGAGCTGTACTGAGATTCAGTTTTGTTCCCAAAGCTATCTGCAAAGCTCTTCATAACTTAGATGTAAATCTTAGATTCCAGTCAGAATTTACGTCTGATGGCACTCTATGCAAATGAACAATATTATCAACATAGAGATGACTAAGTTGGTTGAGTGAAAAATTAGACTTGATTGGCATAAAGTGAGCGTTCTTTGTCATCCGATCAACTATTACCCAAACTGCATCATGCTTCCTTCGAGTTTGTTGGCAAACCCATTACGAAGTTCATAATGATCTTATTCTATTTTCACTCTAGTATAGATAAAAGCTGAAGAAGTTTAGTTGGTCTCTGATATTCTGCCTTGACTTATTGAAAAGTTATGCAGTTAGCCACAAAAGTAGCTACATATTATTTTATACCTTCTACCAGTATTGTCTTTTCAGATCTTGGTATATCTTTGTACTACCACGATGTATTGTAAATTTAGACTTATGAGCCTCAGTAAAAATAGTCTCTCTAAAGTGGGGAGCAATGGCTACGACTAGCTTCCCTTTGAAAAGTGCAAATCCTTCTCTATTTGTACTCCAACCATCCAATTGTTATCCATTCTAAAGTTGATTATAGATCGTTTTCAATTTTTGGTCTTGCCACTGACTTTAATGTACTTTTTGGAGAAGTGATGGTGTGGTTACAATATTGCTAAGATAAATAGCTTTCCTCACTCTCAAAGTACTACAAATTATAATCATCAATTGCCACTGAATTCTTCTAATCCTGGAAAATAAGTGCAACAAGTGTACCGTGAGGTTTTCTACTCAAAGCATCGGCTGCAACATTAGCTTTGCTAGGATAATATTGTAGGTTGAAGTTATAATCTTCTATGTACTTAACTTATCTACGCTGCATCAAATTCAAATCTCATTGAGTGAAGAGATATTTCAAGCTCTTGTGATCAAAGAATATGTCAAACTTAATACCATACAAGTAACATCTCAAAATGTTGAGTACAAAAGCCACTATTGCAAGTTCCAAGTCATAGGTAGGATAATTCTTCTCATGTGCCTTTAGTTGTCGAGAAGCATAAGCTATAACTCGTCAATTTTGTATCAGGACACATCCCAATCCCGAACTAGAAGCATCAGCGTACACAATATAAGGTTAATTACTTTTAGGAATAATAAAAATAGGTACTGTAGTTAATCTTTTCTTCAATTCTATGAAAGTTGCTTTGTAATCATTATTCATAATGAACTTGATATCTTTTCTAGTTAACCTTATTAAAAGGCTATCCTCGAGAAATTCTCCACAAAATGATGATAATAGCGTACTAAGCTAAGGAAACTTCTTATCTTAGTTACATTCTTTGATCTTTCCCGCTTTAGAACAGATTTTATCTTGGAAAGGTCAACCAAAACTCCTTCTTGAGATATTATATGCCCAAGAATTTTACTTCTGTCAGCCAAAAGTCATATTTAGATCTCTTGGCATAAAGTTGATGATCTCTCAAAGTTTGAAGTATAAGCCTCAAGTATTCAGTATACTCTTCTTGAGTCTTGGAATATATTAAGATTTCGTCCATGAATACAACCACAAACCGATCCAAATAAGGCATGGATATTCTGTTTATAAGATCTATGAATGCTACTGGAGTATTAGTCAGACAAAATAGTAAGATTAAAGCTCAAATTGACCATAACGAGTCTTAAATGTGGTTTTTGGTATATCCTCTTCTCGAACTATCAACCGGATATAATCTGATCTCAAATTGATCTTGGAGAAAAATCTTGACTCACTGAATTTATTAAACAACTCATCAATCCTTAGTAGAGGGTACTTATTATTCATTATAAGCTGATTCAATTTTTTGTAATCCATATAAAGTCTCAATAAACCATCAACTTTCTTGGCAAATAAAATAGGAGCACCCTATAGAAAGGTACTATTTCTAATGAATTCTTTCGATAAAATATCATCTAGATGACTTCTCAATTTGGTCATTTTAGTTGGAGCCATGCAATAGGCAGGAATAGATATTGGTTGAGCCTCGAGAATTAAATCAATACAGAACTCAATCTCCTTGTCAGGCGGTAACCCCGGTAAATCCTCTAGAAAAATGTCTGAAAACTCACTAACCACTAATATCTAAAGATGTTGAACAATAGTCCCCATCTTACTATTAATGGCAAATAAAGTTCCATAACACTTAAGTTTCTTCCTTTCACCTATGCACACTTTCAAAATCAAATTAGGTTTTAAAGGATTCAAATGAACTTGATAAACAACAAGATACTCATCTTCAAGAAAAATAGTAACTCTCTTGTTGAAACAATAAATTGTAGTTCAATATTTGGATAACTAATCTATACCGAGAATACAGTTAAACATTAATCATAATTAAATGATCACGATATACGATAATTACATTAACTATTCTACCCATTGGTATTCCCAAGGTCAATACAGTATCCAATACAGAATATTCCAATCCTAATAATTAAGCAAACAACAAAGATATAAATGAATGAGAAGCACTAATGCCAAATAAAACATGCCCTAGAGTGTGAAATAAGAATTATAACATCAATAACTCTCTTGCCAGTGTGTTCAAGAGAATCTTTTATTCTGGTAATAGCAAAAACTTGACCAGAAACTTTGCCTTTTCTCTTGTTCCCTCTCCCTTGACTAGGTTGATTGCTACTAGCTCCCAGACTAGTATTAGTATATCTACATCCTTCTTGATTCCTAAAAGCTCACAAAGTCTAGAAACTCTGATACTTGAACCTTGTGGCCTATACTAGTGCTGATACTGAGGACCATAATGTTGCTAGTAAGGGATAGAGTTAAATGCTTGAGACTAAGTCTAGGCTTATACTGATCTCTTCTGATTACTTTGAAATGGTATAAAGACACTTTGACTTCCCTATGGTTTGACTTATGCTAATGTTGGCAAATATTGGCGGAAGGGAGATGCTTTCTTCTGATGGCCTTGCTGGTGACAGTTGAAACAACCATATGGGATAAATTAACCTTTCCCAAAAAATCTATTGCCTTGAGAATTATCCCCTTGCCAATGTCCTTGATTTCACTTATTAACCTTTCTGTCGTTACTTTTGTTCCTTGACGATTCCCACTATTCCCTCATTATTAATTTGTCGCCAAAAAAAGCTTCAGCTTTCTAGGCCGCAATAATTAGATCAACAAGGTTATCAAAAGGTTGAGTCGCAATCTTTTCTACGATGGCTGACTTTAAAGCTTTCATGAACTTGAAAATTTGGAGCGTAGGATCTATCCCAGGTGCATGGACATACTATGCTAACTCTATGAATCAAATATAGTACTCATTTATCATCATATCACCATGTTTAAGTTGCTCATATTCTTTAATCATAGCAGTTCTATGAATGGCATCTACATAGTGGTTTCGAAACAGTCCCTCAAAAGTATTCCAAGTCATGTCAGTCTCTTCTCATGATAGTTTAATTGTCTTCTACTAATTGACAACTCCATCAGTTAGTTTAAAGGTGGAAAAGATTATTTTGAACTCTACTTGTGTCCCAATAGTCGTGAAAATTCTCTTGAGATCTCTGAGCCATCTCTCAGTTGTAGTGGGGTCAAGTTTACCATTAAATGATAGCAGAATCAACTTAATGAAATTTTTAAAAAAGCTTGCTTGTTTGCTTCAGGTTTCATTCAGCTCTTAGCCCTCATATTGTATGCAAGACATCATATAAACTTACTAGAGGATCAGGAACTTATTGTTGTGATAGAAGAGTTTCAGTTCTTAGTTCTTGCCTCGGTACACTTCTTCTCAAAGGCATCTTATTAGTTTGTACTAATATACTAAAGTGTTGGTGAGACAATGATATAATATTTTTATTTTATATTTTCTTTTAAAAATTAATTACAATCTAATCTAACAGTATCACACCCTAGGTAATTAAACATTTGTTCTGATGCCTAACTTTTTTATCACGACCTGAAGCCAAGGCTAGTAGCAGAAAGGAAATTTTACAAGTGGAAATTTAATAGTTATTTTTAGAAAAATTTATAAAGTAGTTTTAAAAGTAAAATTTTCATAGTTTTGTGATCATAGTTAGACGTAGATTATTAGAAAAATTTATAAAATAAAACCTAGCATTATCATCATTCTCATAATCTAGGCATAATAAGTTTACAGATTCAATCTATGATATAAGCCCTTAAGTATTAATACAAGCCACGGTAAATAAATAAAAGTATTCTACATAGTTACCAATTATTCATAATCAATAACATACTCCTCTTTACTCTACTCCTGAATCTCCAAGATTATACTGAACACTCTCTAAGAGGGGGAAAATAATATATGGTTGAGCATTCATACGCTCAGTAGAAATTCAATTACTTCTTTGAATGGATACAATTTTCCAAACCTGTATAATTAATATTTTTCCAAATCATTTCATAAACCAAGTTTATAAAATAATTGAGATCAAGAATAATCATATATTCAAAACTAATACCATATAATTATACACATCTTAAATCAGTCAACATATATAACTGAGCTCTTATCCTCTTATTACGACCCTGTAATACCTCTTCATTAAAGGTACCCAGCATCGTGATACTATCTGGAGGTGTGTCACCAAAACCTCTGCAGAGGCTTAGGTCTCTCAACTAACACTATAGCAACTCATCAGTGATCTAAATTACCACAATGTAATAATGAGACTCAAGTGTATGATCTTATGGTATGTACAATATATAACAGTTTACAATAACCATATATCCTATAATGAATCAAATCATGCTTTAAAATCCCACTACTTGGCATTATTCTAGGATTTACTATAACATGAGTAACACTCTGTTGTATTATACCATAATCATGATTTAAAAATATGTATAATAATTCACACAGTCCAATCCCAATATAATCTAATGTATTTCAATAATTTATCAAACCATCATGTAATTTATGATTTTTTTTATAAATTAGTTATAATCCAAATATAAATCAAAAGAAGTATAAAACTCGATAATTGAATCCTTATCTTAAGATCGTAGATATACCAAGCTAATGACACTCGAAGAATCTCTCGTTGGTCACTTAGGTGCTCGACAAGTTGTTTCGAAAATGCCGTAAGCTCACTTTGAGAAATGACGTTTCCAACAAAGCCTTAAATTGAGAAATAGACTTTACCACTATGTTTTTAGCATCCAAAATAGCTAAATTAGATATATACTTTGTCAAATTTGGGTCTCAACTCGAGACCCGATGCGGGGCATGTAAAATGACATTATTCACAAACCTTGTACTTCGATTTTTGTGCCACTTCGAAATAGTGATATTTTATATCAAAGTTCGTCTTTTGACCTCATTGAATCCAAATTTGAGTCAAGATTTCGTTTCGAGATCCTGAGCCTTAATCGGGCCTCAAATCCAAAAATTACAAAAATATCACTTTTTGAAATAATTAGAAAATTGTTCTCTTTTTCAATTCAAAAATTAACACGTGTTTGGATGTCATTTCAACGTCTAACAATCACACTTATTCATTACTTTCAGTCCTCTACAATCTAGTGTAATAATTCCAAGCTAAATAATTACTTTACCAAAATAATCATACGAATGCCATAAAATAATTTGAAAATGGCCAAAAGAGAGAAATCCTTACCAACGGCGAGCAGACAGTCGAAATTGGTTGAAGATGGACGGCAACTTCACAACGAGTCCACACGTACGGACGGTGTGACGAAATGACGTCGGATAGCGGTCCAGTGGTCGAAAAACTAATCGGCTGACGTCGGTTTCGTGGCCTTCGATCTCCGGTGTCTAATAGGGACACTCGAAAGGAGTTAATATCACAGCTTCATCGGCAACCTCTGGTTCACATGGGGCGGCGTGTGGACAACAGAGTGTAGCCGTTCGTTTCCTTGTGAACAGTGACCAATTTGAGAGAAATTCGAATTCTCTCGGGTGCTTCGGTTGAGAAGAGAAAGAGGGGGAGGATTTATGCGCAATATTTGACACTGTAGCTCACGTGTCGAAATTTAATTGGTTAATTACTATTCACATTAATTACAATTTTTACCTATTTTTTCAAAAGTATTTCATATATGCCTCTCAGTTTTAACACTTTAATCCTTCTTTTAAAGTTTTCTTTACATTTACACCCAAACAAACATACACTTAATATACTATAGATACATTCCAAATATTTTTGATTAAATATTCGAAAATTCGAATTTACCAAAATACCATTAGCTTAAAAATTACAGTTTAACTCCTATAAAAAAACTAGTTTTTACAGTATCTATATTAATATACGTACGTAGAAGGGCAAGTTGACATAGAAGTTGATCAAATCGGAATTGGGGGAATTGAAAATTCTCATTCTACTTCGTATATATGTATACATACGTATATATATAAGTTTTCAATCTAATAAGTATTTTTTTATCTATAAATATTTTTTTTAATCATTAGATTGTCATCTAACAATTATCATAATTTAGATAATTAAAAAAAATAAATAAAAATAAAAATTTATTATTTAATATTTTTTTCTATCTTTAATAATAAAAAAATATATATGATAAAAATAATACTTATAAATAAATTATAAAAAAAAAAAACATACGCTGAGTTGGTGCCCGTATGTATATTATATATAGTTCATTCAATTGTTTGCATACGTTTTGGGGGAATGAGTCCCCATGGGACGAGATATCAGGAAACACATTTTTTATTTTAATTGGGAAATGGGATTCCAACGAGGAGAAGAGGTAAAAACAATCTCGTTCCCATTCCTGATGGCTTGGGCAATATAATATCAATAATAGTTAATTAATTCTACCTTCAACCCAGGATAATCTATCATGGATCAGTCTCGATGAATACAATAATGTGTTAATTTTTACTTCGATGGTTTAAAATTTAGATCAAAATCTAGTTAAAGATGGTAAAATTAGATTAGTTGCAAAATTAAGGAGCCAAAGCTGAGATAAAAACATAGTTTGGAGTGTAAGACTTTAAAATATATATTAGGTTATTTTAAAGTTAACAAGCCAAATTATGATTAATCTTACAGTTTGGGAGCTAAAAGTGAAACTAACCTTTTTTTTCTCTTTTTTTTTTTTCACATTAGCGCACAAAAAATGCACTAAAATTAACTGTATTTTCTATTATCTCTAGTGTTAATAGAAAAATAGGAATGTGAAATATTGACTTTTTACCATTCTTCAAAAATACAGAAGAAAACATTTGGATTGAATTTTATTCCTTACGAACTACTTCTGTTTATTCGTTTTTATTGCATATTATAAGCCCAAGTCAGCATATGCAAATATCGTACTTAAGGAAGAAATGAGTCATTAATGTAAGTCACACACATTTTTTATGTACGTATAAACTATACTGTGTAACATATAAGTTCGCCAGAACTGTAATATTAAACTAGAAAGTAAATATTGGAACTAAACTGACAGCCAAGCCAAGGCTAGTGTGTGGTGTTTATTCATCGTTCATGATTAAAATAGCTTTTGTTTTTACATAAAATGAATCGGAATCTCCGAAAAATTGCCATACATCAAGTTGACTCAATAAAGAATAATTATTACTGAGAAGAACAATATTATTCATTGTAAAAATGTAGGTGGAGTTTTTTCTCTCTCTTTTTTTTGTCATAATATAGAGTGGAGGATTAGGGGAACAGAAAAATCCCAATTACGTTAGACAGCTAAACTAAACATAAAATTTTCAGGGAAAGAACCCGAATTATCTTATGGGTTTTAACGAAATTCTTACTTTATCCATTTTGTTCTTGCATGGAAATGCCAAATCTCTTCTAATTAATAGTTCGGGTAGAACACCAGAAAGTATAGATTTATTTTAGAAATTTCTTAAGTCGATTGAAGGAGACTAATTTTTGCAAACTTTTTAAACTAGTATTTGGCATCTACTGATGAATGGATGAAATTTGACAAGGGCATGTTACTGTATCGGACAATTTGAAACTTTTGATCACAGAATCACATAACAAATGAGTAAATTGGGTATTTCGTTGAAACTCAATGAATATTTATTTGTTTTGATTGTGTATTAAATTTCCGAAATTTAATGTGCAAACAAAACAAAAATATATGCACACATAAACAAAAAAAAAAAAAAAAAAAAAAAACCCTTTACTTTTAGTGATGATAAAAATTGTGAATAAAAGTGAATATTTCTTGACTAATTAAAGAATATCATCATCCTTATGTTACGATTGTTCGTGGCTAAAAATTTTAATCACAAAAATGACAATTTATTATGACTAAATGTATTCTTAGTCGCAACAAATTTTATTACTATAACTTATGGACGTGACTAAGAGTGTATTAGATAAAATATTATCTTTTAGTTGTAATCAATTATAAGTTATGTCTAAATATCATATTTAGTCAAAAAAATAATAATTTTGTTATGACTAAATTCTTTTTTACTCAATAGTGTATTTTTTGTAGTGATGCTAGTACAATAGGGTTTTTTTTATATATTTTTATATTCCTTATCGATAGATGACCAATATTAACTAATAGTTGATTTCAAACTAATGAATGTAAAATTATAAATGTCATAATTTAATCTGTATTTTATACTAGTTGTTTGTTTAAAATATAATAGCCAATATTGATTTTTCTATCTATGAAAAAATTTTAAAAAAAAAAACAACAACACCTCCCTATATATTTATAAATGAATTAGAAGATCTTGAATGACTTCAAAACAAGTAAAAATTTCCTTAGCTGCTAATTAATGTCTCAATTTAATTAGTAGTACCGTGATTAAGTTAAGCTTTCTGTAAAGTATATCATTTTGATGTACTCATTGATATAGTAGTATTTCAAAATTATTCAAAATATTATGGTCCAGTGCCGCTCTAGCAAGAATGTTTCATTATTGATAATTATAATTCAAAAACATACAAAGAACTTATTAAGTTTCACTACAAGAAAAAATCATTTTAGCTACAAAAAATTTAGTAGCTAAAAGTATGTTTTTGGTAGTAGATATATATTTGGATATATATCCTATAGCAGAAAGTATTTTTGTCATAACTCAAAATCCAAGGCCGTGACTTTTGGTAATTTTGAGTGTACATAAAGATAAATAAAGAATTTACAAAATTTGGAGGAGAACAAGTATTTGGGTTTTTCATTTTAGTTTACAAATAATTAGAAATTCTATATAAAAAGAGGATTTATATTTAGTTTAATTTATAAAAATAGATATACTAATTTAATATCAGGAAAATATGGTGTTGATTTAATATATTTTTCAAATCTTTAAATTGAATGTCTAAAATTTAACTTACAAATTTTGTCAAAATTCCAAGTACTTAAAACTTTAAAAATAGGCTCATTGGTAACTACGATGTCCTGCTTATACACAAAATCCTCAAATAGTAGAAAATACGCCCTCATATATTCAATTAGTATAAACAATAGACTTGGCAAATAGTTAGAAATGAAAAAAATGAAACAAGTTATAAGGACCAAACGAAGACGAATAGGAATAAGACTGCATACGTAAGCCGAATGACTTGTCTAGTTATCGAGACAATTGACTCGAACGAACAACCACCTAAAAGGAAGGAAAATAGAAAGAGTGAGCTTGAAAACTCAGTAAAAAAACTGTTACCTCATTTAAAAACCTTTTTAGTGATAGAAAGTCTCTCATGATAAGTTTAATCTAAAAATATCTTTTCGCAAAACTATGTGTATATACTTATACATATCCATTTTCAAAATTGATAGTCTGTATATGTATATGCATGTAACCATATATATAAGCACATGTATATGAAAACATTATATCCAAAATCATTAGTCCGTATGCACATACATATATATAGATATATAGAAAATATGATATCTGAAAACTAATAATTTATTTGTATATATATATAGAAAATATGATATCTGCACTACTAAAAATATCTACTATCACGGCGCATGTATGGACGCACCGTGGTAAGTGATTAACTATGATAGATGGAGGTAATACCACGGCGCCTAAAAAGTGCTGTGGTATCTCATCTTTAACAGCGCCCAAAATGTGCCGTTGTATTTAATTTTCACAGCGCCCATAAGGCGCCGTAATAGACAGAAGCAATAGCACGATGCCTAAAAAGCGCCATCATTAACGGCGCTCTTTGGGTGTTGAGGTAGGGGCCCTATATAAAGGACCCCAAAGCGATCGCCCAGTAACAGATCCCTCTTCACTTCCAGCCATAGCCAACAGTCTCCTCCTTCTACCATTTTCACTATTTTCTCCGGTAAACAAGGTATATTTAAGCTTTTGAACTCGTTTTTGTCACTAAAATTAGATTACCCATTGTCGTAACATAATTTTGACCAATTATTTTGTAGAAATTTTATGTATTATGTTATATTTGAAAGAGTTTATATTTGGAACCCTCATTTATCAAATGTGAATATCTTAAGCATGCATTAATAATCTTTACTCTTATAATGCCAAGTTAGACTATTGATTTGTTAGAAATCTTATTTTTAGGTATGTTTTGCTATTTAAGTGAAAATTAATCCGAATTTATTATTATTTTGTTGCTATTTTTTTTATTTATTTTAGGTGAAATGTGAGTTTATTTAGTTATAAAAAATTTCAAATTGAAGGTGTGTTATATGAATTTATACCAATTTTATGTTTATTTACTAGAAATCATATATTAAGTTATGCTTTTTAATTTCCATCCTTAGTATCAATTAATCCAAATTTATGCAATTTTAATTGAATATTGTGTAGTTTTTTAGAATTTTATATATTCAATGTTTTTAATTGGGTGAAGTCATGTGGAGTTGATCATTAGTTACAAAAATTTAAAATTGAGGTAGACTCTCTCAATTTCTACAGATTTGATGTTAGATACTTAGTACTACTTAATTTGGATATGATCAATTTTTTAGTCGTCAAAATTCTTATTTTGCATATATACTTATTTTAAATATATGAATTTTCAAATTTAAAGTATTGTGGATTATAAATGTTTAATTTTATTTATCATTTTAATTTGTTTATAGGTTTTAGTAGAAGTTAGGGTACTTAGATTACTTGTGAATTAACAAACTGAGGTATGTTTTCTCAAATTTTTTTCTTTTATTGACTTATGTCACTTTCACATTGGTTTTATCTTATTATTTGTGTTGATATTGTTCTGTCATATGTTATATTTGGTTGATTGACAAATTATTTGTAACAAATGAGACTATTTGAGAATAAATTAAGTTCTGAATTAGTAGCACTTAGAAATATAAGAATAATTTGAAATAAGTGTTAATGTATAATTGGTGCTTTAGTTACTCAATTGGTTAATGCTAGAAATAGGGGAGATTATATACAATTTTTTATGGTACTCAATTTAGTTAGTTTTTGATATCAGTTGTCTATTTATTTATTTAATTTTTTTTCAATTATGCTTAGAATGGATAAGGAATAGATATTAGCGGATAAACTATCGACTGAATATAGAAAAGGAGTTGATAGCTTTTTGGAGTTTGCTATTGAAAATGTCAAAGATTCTAATTTAATTCTATGTCTGTGTATTAAATGTGAAAATTTGCAAAAGATAGGTGTTAAAAAGATAAAAGAACACTTATATTTCAATGGAATAGATCAAAGTTACAAACAATAGATTTGGCATGGTGAAAAGGTTCCAAGTACTGGATTTTCGTCAAAGAAGAGTATAAGAGATTATTATGAGTTAGAATTAAATGATGATCTTTTTGAAATGATTGATGATGTACAGTATGAAACAAATGTAGATCCTATTAAGTTTCAATCATTACTTAATGATGCTGAGAAACCGATCTATCCGGGTTGTATGAAATTTACAAAGTTGTCTGCATTATTGAAATTGTATAATTTGAAAGCAAGACAAAGATGGAGTAATAAGAGTTTTTAAGACTTGTTAGCTTTACTAGGAGAGATATTGCCAAATAATAATAAGATGCCTCCTTCCTTTTATGAGGCCAAAAAGACTTTATGCTCATTGGGTATGCAATATGAAAAAATTCACACTTGCCCAAATGATTGTATTTTATATCTAAAAAAATTTAAAGATACAATTTGTTGTCCAGTATGTGGTGAGCCTAGGTGGCACAGAATAAGAATTCTAAAGAGGTAAAAGTTAGAACCCCTGCTAAGGTTTTGTGGTATATTTCTCTAATTCCTCATTTTACCCGTCTATTCTGAAATCGTGAGCATGCTAAAGATCTAATATGGCATGCGAATGAGAGGATAGAAATGGTAAACTTAGACATCCAGACGATTTACTTGCTTAGAAAATAAAAGATTACAAATAGACTTCTTTTGGAAGTGATCCAAGGAATCTTCGTCTTGGTCTATCTGTGGATGATATTAATCCTCATACAACTCTAAGTAGCAAATACAGTTGTTGGCCTGTAATGCTTGTAATCTATATTCTTCCTCCATGGTTGTGTATGAAAAGACCTCGCAAACATGTATACAGAAATTGGAAAAAAACATTTAATAGTTCTCAAGAATTTGAATTGGCACCACAACCTTTAACTAAGACAAAGATACTACAAGCAGTCTCTAAGCTCGAATTTAAGCTTAGAAAGGTTAAAATAAGTGATATCAATAAGAAAAAAAAAACGCAGTAATATGAAGGTTATAAAAACCTCAAAGAGTTATTGGAAGAAGAAATCTATATTCTTTGAGTTGGAGTATTGGCAATATTTACTTCTGAGATATAACTTAGATGTCATGCATATTAAGAATAACATATGTGACAGTATAATTGGAACTTTATTAAATATTCCAGGGAAGAATAAGGATAGTATTGGTGCCTGTATGGATCTTGTTGATATGGGTGTTTGAAAAGAGTTAGCTCCTAAAGTGGGGGAGAAGCGAACATATTTACCCCCTGCTTGCTTCACATTGAAAAAGGAAGAAAAATATCA
>JXTB01000024.1:1509967-1569628 GCA_002914805.1 Parasponia andersonii | reverse complement strand
AGGTACAAATCAAATAAGTTATATCTTTTTGTTTCATTTTTATATCTTTATGGATTGATGTATTATTTTTTTAAATATATTATCTTTTATGTTTACATGCTTATTATTTTCTATCTTAATTTTTTATCTATATTTGTGGTTTTATTATTTAACAGGTAATTATTGACATGGAAAATGAAGGTGCGGATGATGTTTATCAATTTACACTATTACAAAGTAGTTAAGGTGAAAGAAAATACAATTAGAAACCAAGAGGAATGACTCAAATGAAGAAGTTAATTATAAAAAGAAGTGATAACAAAAAAGAAGTTGCCGCGTAAAATGAATGGAGACAACCAACTTGGGATGAAGGTAAACATTTGGCGAGCTTTTGTGGCCTTATGGTTCGTCGCAAGATCCCAGTCAACATTGATCACTAGACACTTGTACCAAATGACCTAAAAGATGAGCTCTAACATATAATATTGGTACGAACATGAATCTTTCTATTTCATATTTATTAGAATATATATTTGGTATTAACATTATTTCTTTTACATTGTAAGAAACATTTTTATTAGACTACAAAGTGAAAAAAAAGAAACTTTAAAAAGTTGTGGGAAAATGTGGAGAGATTTTAAGTCTAGGATTACAACTGAACTGATTTATGAGTATAGACATACTTGTCCAGAGTTATTAGAGCACCCTCCAGCATCATATGCACTATGGACTGAACCTAAAGTTTAGGATGAGTTTGCTAAGAAAAGAGTGAACGCAGAATGGGAGGAAGCTAGGAAAGTACAACTGGGAAGAGCAACACAAAATAAATATCCACATCGTATGTCTCGCTTGGGTTATGTTGGATTAGAAGCTAAGACTCAAAAAGACGAGACTCGATGTGATATTGATAGATCCAAGCTGTGGATTAGAGGATGTGTTCCTAAAAAAAGAGGCCATACTGAGGAAATCAAAGTGATTGTTGATAGAATTGTAAGTTGCCTATTACAACATATTGATTATATTAATTTGTAATTTTGTTAAAAGTATAGCATAGTCTAATGTTCAATTCTATTTATGTTTTGTAGGAAGATTATAATCAACAGTTCCAAGAAGAAAATATCAAGATAGACGGTTCTAATAATATCTTAACAATAGCTTTAGGCACTCCTGAATATTCTGGACGTGTACGAGGAATGAGATTTCACGTTAGCCACAGACAATATTTTCATCAACCTGCTCCAACAAAGAAGCAACAATCATTTGATTTGAAACAATGGCAAGATGAACAAACATGCAAGATGCAACAAATGCTTAAAGAACAAGAAGAACGGTTCAAAGCAGAAATTGCTAAGATTCAAGTAGGACAACAAAGTAATGTTGGTGGTTCTAATACAACTCCTTCACGACCAGAAGTTCAAAAGGAAGAAGTGCAACCACAAGAGATACATGTGAATCTAATGGTAGCTGTAGAAACATTTTCACGACTCAAAAAAGTATATTTATATGAGTTTTTTTCTTATTTGTTTATTACCTACTTGTATTTATAAATCGTGTTTGATTTTCTATATTGTAGAACTGACCATGCAAGCTTGCAGTGGGGTCTCGTGATAACATTGTTGCTTTAGGACATATACAAGAGTCAACCTCATCAACTATTATTCACGGTAAAGAATTGGGAGAGAATAATTTTCGTGTATCAGTAGCGGTTGTTCTTGATGCTACAATCCTAATTCCTATTCCAAATCCAGATGATGATACAAGGTTGGTAGGTGACGCACTTTGATCGTATCTTGCATGGCCTAAGATGCTTGTCATCTTTGAAGATAATTTGGTACGCAGATCTATTTTCCAAATAAATTCATCCTTTATTGAATTCTAATGTGAATTATTAATTTGTTAGTTAACATTTCTCATTTATTTGGATTTTAGGAGTTTAATGATATAAATAGGAAACATGAAAGAATAAATTTTCACAGTCACAGATACCTCAAACACAAGAAATAGTACATCCATAAAGAAAGAAAGCGGAATCTGTTACACAAACATAGTTTAGATTTGTTGAAGGTGCACCCGCTTCTATAAGATTACTATTGAATACCTTTCAAGAAGTGAATGAAGATATTGTTGTTCATGTTCCCTTTGATGAAGAAGTGTTTGAAGATTCTTTTCGTTTGCCCATATTCAAAGAAGATATAATTGAGTTTTGCACATTACAAAAGATTGGGGCCGTGCCTATTACGTTATACATGAGGTAAGAAGTTTATTTTATATATATATATATAGAACTTCATATATATACATATATCTATAGTTGGCAATTATATAATACAACACTTAATTTACATTGTATTTTGTACTTGTAGGCATTTACACCATTTAGTAACCGAATATGGCTATTAAGCTAGGTATATGTTCATGGATCCTAGTGCAATTGCTACAGAAGGTGGTCCACGTGAGGATCGTGCTATAAGTTTAGCAACCTGGATGTTATCTATGGAGAATGAACATCAATTTCTAATTATACCTTGGAATCATGGGTAAGACTTTAAACTTAACAAATTGTCATATGATCAACTACTTCCTATATGAAGTTAATTGTGACATTATTAATAATCTTTATCATCAATTTTATGAGTAAGGATAGTTGCTTATCATTTATCCTCTCAAAGATTATGCATAGTTTCTAGATCCTCTCGGCTTAGCTCTCTGTGACGAAATTGGTTTAACAATTATCGAGTAAGTTCTCTACTAGTTATTTTGTTATTGTTTAGTTTCTTATAGTATTTTTACTTATGATTGCTATTGCTATTCTTTTTTTATTGTATTTGCATATTTCTAATTCAAAGTGCATTCAACATATATAATGTTGAAAAAGGGAAGAAAGGAAGACCAAATAGTCCGGTTTATGAGTTAATAAAGGTACTACACTTTAATTAATAATACTTGTTGGGTGGAAGATTAATTAAAATTACTTATGTTTACTTTATGCTTATGTATAGTACTCAAGACAACCGATAAATGTTGAGTGTGGATTCTACATATATAAATTTACAAGAGAAGTCGTTGAATAAGCCAATGTTAAATCATTTACCACAATGGTATATAAACATATGTTTTAGTAGTTCTCTTCTAATTTATAGTTTGATTGATCACTGTTTAACAAATAAGGTATTTGAATTTGTAGTTTAATGGACAAAATTTCTATATAAAGGATGATATCAATAGACTTCTTTAAGAGTGGGTCGAAGAACTAATATAATTTATCATTTGAGGTTCTTAATCTTTGTTTATTTAAACTATATGTAGTCTTTGATGATCATGTTAGTTTGGCCTAGAAAACTAATATATATATATATATATATATATATATATATACACTTAGTTTATATAGACTATATGGATATGATTATGATCAAATTATTATGTTATTTTAATATTAGTATATAAATATATATTTATACTCTATTTTATTTCAAATATTTGGTATATGTAATGAATTTGGATTACATTTATAAAATTCTAGAGAGTAGTATAGAAAAATACATTACAAATACCCCCTGGAACTATATACCACGGCACTTATAAGGCGCCGAGGAAGGTCCTTCGTACGATGTCTACCAAGGTACCTTATAGGCGCCGTAAAATGTATCTTCCACGGCGCTTTTTAAGGCACCGTGGAAGATGCCTTTCACGGCGCCTTGGTAGATATCTTCCATGGCGCCTGCGAGGCGCCTTGGTAGACCTTCCACGGCGCCTTATAAGCACCTTGGTAGCCAAGACCTCTTACGACACTTGGAACCAAGGCGCTTTTGTGGGCACCGTGAAAGGCATTTCAAGACACTTGTAAAGCGCCTTGAAAGGCCTTTTTTGTTGTAATGCTGAAAACCAATCAGTCCATAAATACATGTCACAATTCCACCTATACTCATGAGTTCACCACCTTTCATCAATGGAAACCAGGGTGTTAGCACTACATGTACCATACAGCCTGCCAGACACCTAGCCCATAACTAGAGCAGACACCTGTGTATCACCTACCAAACTTGGAGAGCCAATCGTATTGCCTACGCCTGCAAAATAGGGAGGTAATCAGAAGAAATAGCCCGCACGGTTTCACGGACTCTACACCATCGGTGGGCCCACAACACCACTCTCTAAAATTCCTATGATGCTAACCAGAGACTCATATGTGATCCTATGACACGTGTACTCTGAACTAATATGTAAAAATAACTACACAGTAATTTAAATTCAAATGATGCTCTGTTTTTAGTAAAATGGTTAATTAAATTTTATAGAAAATAAATGGACAGCATAACAGCCCTATTTTAACATATCCAAAAATAACCTATACTTAGAAAAGTCCCAAAGCAATCCAATACATAAATCATACTATTCATTTCCATCATAGATATTTGAAAGTTCTAAAATTATGTTTGTTCTCATGTATTGTAGAAAATAAGTTTTATTAAAAAACAAGATTAAAGAGAGGTAACAGAGTCTCTACCTCACCAGAATAATGATAACATACTATTGGATGCTCAAGGTACTGTTGGATGATCACTCTGAGGGCCAAGAACTAATTCCACGTAGGGATTGCTAAGTTAGGAAAAATAAACTTCTTAACAGAGCTTTGAATCAATGAATGGACCTATTTATTGAATTCCTAATGTACAAAATAGCTACGTTAGATATATGACTCGACCAATTCGAGTCTGGACCGATACCATATTGGTGTCACACAAAACTAGACAAAATCTAAACCGTTAGATATTGATTTTTGTGTCAGTCACCAATTATAGTCAATATATATATATATATATATCAAACTTTACCATTTTTTGAGTACATTCCAAAAATTACAACAAAAACAAAATCTAACGGTCATAATAAAAACAAAAATTTGAAACTCAGAACACCCAAAAACGATAACTTTCAAATCATGCAAAATGGGATCGCGAGACACATACCTAGAAAAAGCTTGTGACGAGAGGATTCGAATGCCACTAGTTTTAATTCTTTCGTTGCTGAAATCATTGCTGATGAGTGATGAAAGTTGCAACTGTCTTTGGCGTTTTTCTGTCAAGGTAAGTGGTGGGAGAAGCTAAAACTTCAGCTGGTGGCTGGTGAGAGGATGGTCGTTTGACGGAGGCTGGTGGTGCGGCCTAAACGCCGTGAGGTGCCGTCGATGAGGTGGTGCTGGTCCTCAGTGTTTCACATGCAAGAGAGGCAAGAGAGATAAGAGAGAGCTCGGGAAGAGGGAAGGAGAAAGAGAGGACCTACAAGTATATATATAATCTACTTAATTTCTTTTTTTTTTTTTTTTAAAAATCTGGTCAAATGATCTTTTTACCCCTTAAAAAACTGGGTTTTTACATTCTCGCTTCCTTATAGGAATTTCGTACCAAAATTCAAGTACAAACCGAGAATGCGAATAAGATTGTAAGAAATAGTCATTGGAAGTACAGTGAATACATGACTCTAAAATTTAAGAATATTAGCCGAACAAGAGTTAACGAAAGTGTGAAATAAATAGTCCTCACTTGGTACCAAAATCTCACCAACATACCGAACCACATAATAGTATGGTATAAGGACATGCTCAGGGAGATTCAAAATTATAAGGTGGCTCAACAGTAGGTATAAGAATCTCAATACCCATGGTTGGAAATGACTACCTCAAGTATATGAGTAATCAAAAGATAAGGATAACCATGGCTAGAAACCAAGAATAGAGGACTCCGAACACTGATTATAAGGCACCAAACTAGATTAATAGACTAGATGTCAGATATAAGAACACCATCCCCCTGATTAAACTAGATCAACAATCTCCTAGGATATACTCATTTGTCTACAACTAGTTTCTAGTCTTAGATAATCTTCGAGTCAATGACTCTTAACAGAAGTCCCTTATCAAGCACAAAACATAATCAAATAGAGTTTAAGATGAGGAACAAGGATCTTTATATTATACCATATAAGAAAAATAAGTTTAGAGGTCGAAGCTGACAAAGAAAGCTCAATGGTTCACAACCATTTTCCATTCTCTGATTAGAGTGAGGATCAACACAAAATATAAACCACAAACCACTTCTAGTCAAATGCAAGGGTAGAACACTCAAATTAGAAATCACTAACACAAAACATTAGTGCAAATTTCAACCTCAAATACAAGTACCTAAACCATGAGAAATTTCAAAATCATTTCAATCAGTATAAAACCTCATCAACGAAAACCAAGGTGATGCTAATCCAAAGACTCTATAAGTCCTTGATATAAAAAAAAACTCCATGGACACAATCCAATGTCCTATAAATATGCATATTACTAAAATCGACACTCAATACCCTAGAAATAGGGTTCTGACAAAATAGGTTGTCTAATACCATCTTCGAGTAACGCCTATCTCCCATGTAACCTCATTTCAATTTTTAATAAAAATATTTTTAAAAATATTTTTGAAAACATTGAATGTAAAAAGTGTTGGGACTTAGGAGTACTACACTAGTTCACAATATGGCTTCTCCTTGGCTAAGGGTAAACCAAACCCAAACTTCGAGTATTCCTTTATAATATAGAAGTAGAGCCTAACGACTCTTTAAGTAAAACCCATAAGTGATCTCATTCCAATTACCATTTACCATATAATAATAACCATATTATATATAATTTAAACCAAATAAGGGATTTAGATACAACCCAATATCAATATTTAGGAAAAAGTTTCATTCCATATATATATAATAAAACTCTCCAATAATCACAAGCATCGATCTATAAAATTGAGTTATACATAATAACCATTTATTTAAAATCAACAAGGAATGCATGGAAAGATGCTAGTTTGTTTCCCCACAATCAACAAAATGGACATTTATTTCGCAATCCATACTTGCTTGGTAAATAGATAAATGAGGCTATACATAAATTATCACGGTCAATTTTTTTTTTCCAAAACTAATAAAATATTTAGGCCTTAATCCATACTATAACCAAACACGATGGGATATTTTTATAGAATTCTAAATTACTTTCCAAAATAATCAAGTAAGTTTCTCAAAAAGTTTAAAAGTTCACACTTTATTTTTTTTCATATATAAGGGAAAATGGGGTAATTTAGAATATACTAAAGTATGAAACGTTGTCAAAATATTTTCTCAAAGTAGGTAAAATAAACACCAATTTTTTTTTGTACTTAACCCCTTCAAAATAAATATTAAGAGTTCATAAAGGGTTATACTAGGCATAATCAACTAATTAACATATATATATATATATATATATATCTATATATATATATATATAAAGTCCATAGATTGGAAGGCTACAATCAAATCTTCGAGAACAAAATCACACACTAATATACATAATTCAAAACTTATCAAATACAAAATCAAGGCCTGTAACTCAAAACCATTCATTGATTTGAAGATTAAACCCTTCAAAATAAATATTAAGAGTTCATAGAGGGTTATATTAGGCGTAATCAACTAATTAACATACACATATATATATATATATATAGGAAGTCCATAGATTGGAAGGCTACAATCAAATCTTCGAGAACAAAATCATACACTAATATGCACAACTCAAAACCTATCAAATACAAAGTCAAGACATGTAACTCAAAACCATTCATTGATTTGAAGATCAAAGTTTCCTTCTCTTCCCTAGTTTTCCCAACACTAGGGAGATCGGTCAAAACTAATCACATAATGTCCGAAATCCGATCAAAACAAATTTTGCATAACTCTAATGCAATTTTGTTCATACCATGGGAAATTAAGCTAGTATGAATTATTATTACTCAACAAGCCAATAAATACCAAAGGACCATGCATTAACCAATAAGGTGAACCACATCCAAGAATACGTAGAAGAGACATGCAATTCAAACCATCGAATGCACAAAGGACAAGTGACAAGCATCACAGAATTTAAATTAAAATTTCCAACTAAATTTTTTCACTAAACAAGGATTTTTATAATGCAAGCAGTCATATTAATTTCCATTCTCCAAGCAATATATTCTAGAGAAAACCATAAATATCTTTAAACATATGCGTGAAACTAAAGATTTTCCTCAAAATCATTCTCAATCCACACCAAAGTTTACCGAGTGACCGAACTTGTGAATATTTTTATTCAAAACTTTTCTTTAAGTAACTTACATTCATTTTTCAAGCATACCTGTTAAAGTATTCGTTAAATCTCAAACCAAGTATCAAAGAAAGATTGGAAAATACTTAGTAATCTAGTAAGCCCAAAATTTAAAATGGAACTTGAAAAGTTTGATTTATACATATACATTTATAAAAATAAAGTACTTTGGTTTAAAGAGCATTTAAATCAATACTTCTAATTGTAAAATAAAACATTACTAGTATACAAATAGATAGAGTAACTTTGCAAAGTTTAGTTTCAAAGTAGCATATTAATTAAAAAACAATAGCTCTTTTGAAAAAGTGTATTACTTTCACCCAACTGGTGCTCAACTTTAAAATATTCATAATCTCTTTGAAAACAAATATGTCATTTTAATCAAACACAAAGGTCTATATCATTCAAAATGTTAATTGTCAACTCAATGTTTCTAAAATTCCAAAATCAAATAATCACGAAGATATCAATTACAAGGAAATAACATCTCACTCACATAAATACCAAACCAATGCATCATAAGCAGAAATCCCCAAGTAAAAATAACCACAAACAAATGCTACAATCAAAAGTGATAACCAAAACCTAAAGGACAATATATAGACAATCCATAAGAAAATAAAAACACAACAACTAAGTATCGGATTGCTACCTTAAAACCTACGAGGTTCACGTAGCCTAAAACCTGAATAGACAGAAGAGTACAAGAATAAACGTCTATTCGAAACGAGAGATTATTCTAATAATAGAAATCAATAGTCTCACATCAACCCAACACATCTAAGACTAAAATTCTTGAGAAATTACCATCCCAAAGACACTAGAATTTCATCTTGAAGAGGTTTAAGAGAGGACTTGGAAGGAATAGGAGCAAAAACAATATATCTAGCCAATTCCTAGGTGATGTATGAGGTATTTGTCAAAATTATTTCCAAAATATTTTTAAATAATAAAAATTTTCACAGGTATAGTCCCAGATGGATCTGAAGCAGTACTCTAATACCAATTCTGTCACAACCCAAAATCTAAGGTCGTGACTTTTAGTAATTTTGAGTGTAAATAAAGATAAATAACGAATTTGCAAAATTCGAAGGAGAATAAATACTTGGATTTTTTATTTTAGTTCTCAAATCATTAGAAATTCTATATAAAAAGAGGGTCCATATTTAGTTTAATTTATAAAAATAGATACACTAATTTAATATCAGGAAAACATGGTGTTGATATAATAGATTTTTCAAATATTTAAACTGAAAGTCTAAAATTTAACTTACAAATTTTGTCAAAATTCCAAGTACTTAAAATTTTAAAAATAGACTCCTTGGGAACTATAGTATCACGTTTATATACCAAATCTTCAAATAATAGAAAATATGTCCTCATACATTCACTTAGTATAAATAACAGACTTGACTAAACAGTTAGAAATGAAAGAATAGAACAAGTTATAAGGACCAAACGAAGACAAATAGGAATAAGACCGCATACGTAAGCCGAATAACTTGCCTAATTATCGAGATAACTGACTCGAATGAACAACCACCTGAAAGGAAGGAAAATAGAAAGGGTGAGCTCGAAAACTCAGTAGAAAAACTGTTACCTCATTTAAAAACTATTTTAGTGATAGAAAGTCTATATATGATAAGTTTAATCCAAAAATATCTTTTCGTAAAACCATGTGTATATATACTTATACATATCCATTTCCAAAGCTGATAGTCTATATATATATATATATATATACATGCATGTAACCATTATATATATATATATATATGCATGTAACCATATATATAAGTACATGTGTATAAAAATATGATATCTAAAACCAATAGTCCGTATGTACATACATATATATATATATAGAAAATATGATATCTGAAAACTAATAGTCCTTATGCACATATATATATATATATAGATATATAGAAAATATGATATATGAAAACCAATCAGTGTACAAATACATTATACAAATCTACCCATACCTATAAGTTCACCACCCCTCATCAATGGAAACCAGGGTGTTAGCACTATGTGTGTTATATAGCTTGCCTGATACCTAGCCTATAACCGGAGGGGATATCCATGTGTCGGTTACTAAAACTGAAGGGGCAACCGTATTACCTATGCCACAATATTGCTTTATAAAATCTCATGATGCTAACTTGGGACTCATGTGTGATCCTATGATACGTGTACTCTGAACTATTATGTAAAAATAATCACGCAATAATTTAAATTCAAATGATGCTCTGGTTTTTAGTAAAATGGTTAATTAAATTTTATAAAAAAAATGGGCAGCATAATGCCCCTATTTTAATATATCCAAAAAATAACCAATACATAAATCATACTATTTAATTCCATCACAGATATTTAAATGTTCTAAAATCACGTTTGTTTTCATATGTTGCAGAAAAATAAATTTTATTAAAAAACAACAAAAAAGAGAGGAAATTGAATCTCTACCTCATTAGAATAATGATACCACACTATTGGATACTCAAGATGCTGTTTAACGATCGCTTAGAGGGTCGGGAACTAATTCCACGGCCTCAATCGCTAACTTGGAAAAAATTAACTTCTTAACAGAGCTTTAATCAATTAACAGACATCTTCGTTGAATTTCTAATGTCCAAAATAGCTAAGTTAGATATATAACTCGACCGATTTAGGTCCGCACCGACAAAGGACCAATGTCATACAAAACTAGACAAAATTTAAGCCGTTCGATATTGATTTTCGTACCGGTCACCAAAGATACTCAATATATATATATATACAAACATCACTATTTTCTGAGTACATTCCAAAAATTACAACAAAAACGAAATCTAACGGTCGGATCGAAAACTAAAATTCGAAACTCAAAACACCCAAAAATAGTAACTTTTAAATTGGGCGAAATGGGATGACGAGACACGTACCAGGAAAGAGCCCGTGATGAGAGGGTTCAAATACCACTAGTTTCGACACTTTTCGTTGTCGAAATCATCGTCGGTGAGCGACAGACCACGTGACTGTCTTTGGCATTTTTCCGTCAACGCAAGCGGCGAGATGAGCTAAAACTTTAGCTGGTGGCTGGTGGGACGATGGTTGTTCGATGGAGGCTGATGGCACGGCCTGAAACGGCATAAGGTGTGGCAGTCGTGGTGGAGCCGGTGCTCGGTGTTTCACCTTCGAGAGAGATGAGAGTGAGCTTGGGAAGAGGGAGGAAGAGAGAGAGAGAGGACGTACATGTATATATATAATATATGTAAATTTTTTTTTCTTTTAAAAAAAATCTGGTCAAATAACCTTTTTGCCCCTTAAAATAACAAATAACTGGGTTTTTACAATTTTGCTACCAAAACAAAATAGTAGCAAAAGATCTTAAATATTAGTAGGAGAAAGTCTTAAATGTGGCAGCAAGAAGATCATATATTTAGCATCCAAAGCAACCAAAATTAATATTCTACTACCAAATTTCGGTAGTAAAAGCTCTTGAAATTTGTAGCATATAAAGAACACTTTTAATGTTCAATACGTCCAAAAATAATACATCGCTACCAAATATGCAGTAGCAAAAGTTAGAAATCCCGAAACTGCCAATATTTAGTTTTTTTATAACCAAAATCAATAAATTTAATTTAATTAGTTCTATGAATTTTTTATATACATTTTTAGCTCATTGGTATTCTGAACATATCCTGAAGGCTGAAACATGATCTCTAGTGATACAAATCAATGGAAGAAAAGGAAAATGGAAGCTTATAAATTAAATTGATTCAGAATTTACAGCAAAGGTAAAAGTACAACATGATTCTAAACTACAAGATGTAGATTTAACACAAGGTACGTAATTAATGGACTTCGTTGCACCCTTGGGCCTTGGCGTACGTCTCAGCAACGTCTCATTCCTTTTCTGTCCAAGAGTAGGACTTCGTCAAATCCACAACAAAACACTGCAAGACATGAATAAAATTAGTGGATGATACCAAATAACACATTCAAACTTAGTATTCAAAAGTCAACAACGGAAACATGAATAACAAATGAAATCAACTTGAAGAGAAGGAAAGAGAAACTACAATTAGAAATTTAAACTAGATTTCAGAAAAAAAAAAATAAAAAAAATCTGAACATCGTGCAAGGCTGGAGGGGCAAAGGGGAACTACAAGACGAACCCTATCCACTCGCCCGGTGTCGTATTGGCACTGCAAAAGATAAAAATATATAGGAGGACTGAGTTAAATTGATCCCATAGAAAAGCAAAACCGATCAAAGGGGAAGATTGAGTTTTCTGAAGAATTGATGGCAACAACGATGAGATGTAGAAACTGAAGGTAGCGAAGAGTGGGGAGCTGTGTGTTACGGTTTTCATTTCCTAAGTTCATTTGGAGGGCGGGATGGAAAAATGATCAAATTCCAAACTTCAAATTTTCACAAAAGGAAATCACTTCACTTGACACAATGAAACCCGCCATTAGCTCCCAAAAAAAAAAAAAAAAAAAAAAAAACTGTCATTAGCCTGAAATTTTATTAATTATCTGAATTAATTATCTTGTTAATAAAAACTAACCCTAATTAATAGCTCAATCTTGACCTTATCTTAACTTAATTATATGTTCTAAACAAAAATTTAATCCCACCCAATACTAATTCTTCATAGTCCCTTTGAAAATTAAAGAGATGAATATTAGGTTGTACGACTAAGTTAACTTATGGCATATCTAAAAGTCTAAAACCAGCTCGAGCTATTAATTATGGTTAGTTTTTATTAACAACCACGTCACAGAAATGTTTTAATAAAACTGGAATAAAATTCCAATAAAGAATATATCTGAATAAACATGAAATTGAATATATGACCCAATGAGTCATGTAGTTACAGGATTGATAATTTTCTACACGACACAAAATAAATGAGTTTGGGTGACTCATATTGTTGTGTCAATTTCAGAATGACACGTGTAACACGTATAATAAATAGATGAGTTTCGAGTTAATCCGTTGAATCCAAAAATGACCTGTGTAACCCGTTTAATTAAACGAGCTATTTTCGTATCATGTCAACATGACACTAATACGACACATTTATTAATATTTTAATATTTTTAAATATGATGTTGATTAATCTTAAATATGTTTATATATAAAATTGAATTAATTAGTGCATAATCGTGTTAAATTAGAGTAATCGTGTCAATTTTGAATAATCGTGTCAAATATGTCATAATATAATACATGACATATTTATTAAACGGGGTTATAAATGTCATATTGTGTTACATGTGTATTAATCGTGTTGTATTCGGATTTAAGTTTTTGATATATTTATTAATCATGTCGTGTTCGGATTAAGTGTTATCGTATCGTATCATAATCGTGTCGACCTGAACACGATACGATAACACAAATTGTCTGGTCTATGTAGTTGTGTGTTGTACGTTTACACACACGTATATTATATATATATATATATATAACTAATTAATAACATTTAACTCTATCTGTGTACATATCTTATTATATACGTACACCCTAATATCGTAGATACATGTATACATATGTAACCTGTAAACACTAATGGTATGCACCCTAATATCGTAAATGCGTTTATTATATACATATAAGTATGTACTATGTTTCACAGGTTCTATTAAGATATACCTTATATATGTAAGGATAAAGTCAGAAACTTTTGTAGCGGACTATAACTATAATTATTTACTAGGGAAAAAGAAAAAGATGAAACTTTTCTATACTATTTGTATGAAAAATATACTTGTGCTATTTATTTGCTATCAGATTTTTAGTACGAAATGTCTTTATATCTTTTACTATTCAATAGAAACATGGCTTTAGATTTTTAGCGACCATGCATATTTTAGTAGATAAGAATGCGTTTTAGACCTTCTGCTACCAAATATTTGATACTAAAAAGCTTTTTTTTATTACAATAAATATTTGGTAGCAAATAACATGTATTACCCACCAAATTTTGCATTTGGCGCCAAAAATTTTTGCTACTGAATTTAATTATTTGCAGCAAAAAGTGATTTTCTATTACCAAAAGTTCTGTAATAAAAAATTTTCGTCTCATTTTGATAGGATTTTCTACTAACATTTTTTGTTACTGAAAATTTTCATCTCATTTGATAGGATTTTCTACTAACATTTTTTGCTACTAAAATTTGGTAGCAGTAAGTGACCTTTTGCTACTAAGTTTTTCTTGTAGCTAAAGATCTAGTAGAAAAAGTCATTGTTCTTGTAGTGTTTGCGTATTCCAATTACTTTAGCTTAAAGGCTCTTCCTTACACCTTCAAAACTGAAAGTAATTTCCTTGAAGACGAATTATTTATGTTTCTGCATGCTTGCCAAAGCTTTGGATTGGTGATATGCAAGCAACTACAGAACTAGGTGGGCCCTGCTGTTAGGATTAATTCAAGCATGTCTCAGAGTCTCAGGGCTGACATGATTAATTACCAAACTAAGGATTTTCCTTAACAAAAATTAAGCTTTTTGTTTTGTTTTGTTTGTATTTTTTTTTTCTATTTTTGTCAGTTCAACTTAAATATTGGAATTTTTATTCTAATTAAAAATGACGAAATTGTCGTTTTCAGGCCTCTAAAAAAGACAAAAGTAAAAACTGGCCGGAAGAGTAATGACTTTGGATCGTTTCCTCCACAAAACACATACTAGTGGATTTAGCCTTTGTTTCAAACACCTAAAAAGATAATACGCTAGCAAAAAAGTGTGATGAAAGATAGGATTTGATGTTTAGGTAGGTCCAATATGCTTTGGTACCCTTAATTTGTAGATCTCTTTTATCTATATAAAAAAAATATGTATATATTTGAATATTAACAACAAGAGATCTAGAGAGAGAACTGAGAAGGCTTATAATTGGAAAAACCACCTAATCAAATACACATATGATTAGGTTTCTTAATCATATATTATTGCAATATTTTTTTTTGGGTCCTTTCATGAAAATGGAGAAGAATATGGTAACTTTGGTACAATGTGAGAGAATTCAAAGACCACTCATTGTAAGCCAACAGCACATATCGATGCGAGGGCACGAGGGATTCAGGAGCCATTAATATACAAAGCACTAACATTGCTTATTTTTAAAAATTAAAAACATTGCTTGAGATTGAGGCCTTATATAGGGGAAAATTAACCCCAACGTCATGACAGAGTGAGACTGATGTCATCATAAACCCCACAAAACAAAGGGGGGGCCTTCTCGTGGGCTATAAACGCTAGTGGTGCTGGAGCTATCATCAAATGTTTGAATTAGTGCATGCTAAAAAAATTAAATAAAAAATACGTTCCACAATAGGGGGTAGAACTACATACTATATAGTATATATAGTAGAAAAATAAGTGATACCCGAAGAAAAATAAAAAAGGTGAAAAGATATGTATAAAAGAATGGGGACCAAAGTAGCCATGCGTGTGACCACAAAAAAAAAAAAAAAAAAAAAGACCGAGTCATGTCTGAATGTATATATATTCATGCACTAGAGATCATGGGAAAAAAAAAAAAGATAAAACAAAATACCAAAAGTGAAAAATAAAAGAACTTAGCTATTCTCATTTCGCATTGTGGTGAAGAAAATAGTATAAATGTAGTAGCAGAGAGGAGGAGAAATAGTGCTTAGTGACTGGCCTGATGTGGTAAAAGAAGACAACCGTACCAAAGATGTAGGGAAGGAGAGAATCGGCAGAGGGAGACATTGGGAATGAGCTTGTTTATTTTACTTTATTTATTTATTTCCTTTTTGTACTTGATATTATCTGATAGGTTTCCAAAATCCCTTCCGGAAAACAATTTTTATAGAAAAGTTGTTGAAGAAGGGACTGAACCACTACGGCAAAATTAGGTAAAGCCATTTCAATCAAACTTTCAAAAGGGGTACTTACTTAATGTTAAGACAAAATATTTATGTGGACATTGATCTTGTGTTTTTCTCTCTTCTAAGTTCTAATCTCTCTCTCTAGTCTAAACAATTATGGTGTTGAAAAGTAAGAGGGAAATAAAAAGGTGAGTAGGGTTAATGATTTTTGCTTTACTTTTTGTAAGCCATGCTGCTTTTGTTATTTAACAGTGTAAATTACTCGGATGTTGCCAGTCAAAGAGAGATATGTATAGCTTAATAGCCAGGGCTGAAGCTTTTGTCATGTTTTTGGCATGAAAATTGAAAACGCTTTTGGTGAGTAAGTAAAAAAGAAAGATATGTAAACCTCTTTCGGCCCAACCATCAAGCCAATAGCCGCAGAAGTACTACAGCTCCTGGTTTTACATTAGGAAACACAGCCATGACAAAGTAGCTATAAGCTTTGAATACCGTGCCCAATTTTATTCTTGCCCATTTTATTATTTTTTTCATTTTTTTTTTCAAAGTGTTGGAAACATCCATTTTAATTCTCGGAGTTGTGAATGTGGGCCTTTAATTAAGAAGTTAATTTCAATGGACAAATCTCACCAACAAACCCCCCATGGTGACACATATTACATTTAATTTAATTACATTCTCACATAAATTTTTTGTATAAACGAATATGTTACCAAGCAATATTCCATTAATAAATATTGGGGTTGTGGTCAGGACACGATACCACCAGATGTCCTCGTAGTACTCATATAATGATATGCATGGCCTTTAATTACCTATTAAAGTAAAAAAGAATTTTGAAAGGTATTTGGATTTTGGATTTAGAACATTAGTACTCTCAAAGCCAAGGAAGTGCATTTAAAGTAAGGGCGAAAGAGAAAGAAAGACAGCTTTTAGCTAAACAAAGATCCAAGGAAGTATATACAACTTTTTTATTTTTGTCTTTTCAACTTTTTACAGGCCGCTTGGACATCGTTTATGGTTCTAATTACATACACTTTCAAAAGGGTTCCAACTAGATCCTCAACCCAAAATCATACCTTTGAATGGCAATGAGTACACATTGCTTAGAGTACAAGGGTTATAATACTTCATTATTTTTTCGAATGCATACAATAGTAATAGCTAATGCGCGCCTTAGGAAAACTAAGCATTATGTAATTTGTTGCCATAATAATAAAGTATCTCTAGGTGTGCATGCCTTCCTCTCTTCTTAATTAGTCTTAAACTAGAAGCTAGCACATATGATATTAATGCCAATGCCATATTACATTTTTTCTCTTATCTTTTTCCGTTTTAAAAAGTAGTATCCCATATGATCACATTGCCAACACCCTTTTACATCACTTGAAAGAAATCAAATTGAAGCATATATAATATTCTTATTTTTCCAAAAGATGGTTTTCATATTTGTATGACTTGAGTCTTATATATAATTACCAATCCATCAACTAAACATAAGCAATTATAAAGAGGGATATAACAAGTTACGAGACCTTATATAGATATAATATAGGATATGTAGATATATACATTCATTAACTGAAACCAAGAAAAACATAGGAAGAGAAGTGAGAAGCTAAAGAAAGCTAGAGAAGTCGAGTGTGAGAGAGAGAGAGAGAGAGAGAGAGAGAGAGAGAGAGAGAGAGAGAGAGAGAGAGACGGATATATGTACATGGAGTGTGTTCCAAGACACAATGATTACGTGGTCTTGGGGAAGCAGAAAGGGTGGCGTGGAAATAGCCAAGAGTATGAAAGAACGTGGGGGCTTGCCCGAGGTTGGAAAGGATTCGAAGGGAAATAAAAAATAGAAAAAATAGAAAATAATATTAATATTAATAATGCATTCTTAATAAAAAAATAAATAGGAAAAGGAAAAGGGTTTTTAGCTAGCTAAGCCTTTTATCATGATGATACTCTCAGCCTTTTTGGTCTTTGGTCGGTCGACAATCTGTGTGTTGTGTGTTCACTCTGTTTCTACTTGTGTTTCCCATTCCCTCCTCTCTCTCTCTCTCTCCTCTCTTTCTCCCTCTACACTGCACTAACAGAGTGTAATTATATGCTTTGGACCAATCACAAAGCAACAAACAAATATTATTTTAATTATCATTTTTTTGTTATAATAATACTTTTAAAAATAAAAATAAAAAAGGATCCCGGCCCACACCCTGAAAGCTACAGAGACGGATTAGAGAATGCCGTAAGAAGAAAGGAAAGGAAACACTAGCAGTAGTAGTACTCAACAGACTATAAATTTAGAGTGGTGGAAAGGGTTTCAGTTCAATATATTCAGAGATATATAGCCTAAGAAGAATAATAAAAAATATATATATATAAAGGAGAAAGACCAAAAAGATAGCAACAAAGCAACGAAGGGGAGAAGGAAAAAAAAAAAAGAAAAAAGGAAAAGGAAAGCTTAGTTGAAACTCCAAACGAAGGATAAAAGGGGGTCAGCACCTTCCCACACAAAGGCGTGGCAGAACGAAGAGAGAAAAAAAAAAACCCACATAACCAAAGTTCAAAAAGAGATTTTGAGAAAGAAAGAGTTCAAAGCTGTGTCCAAAGAGAAAGAGAAAGTTAAAGAGAAAACTGATCATCACAAAGAACCAAAACCTTATATTCATCCCCATCATCATTTTATCAAAGCAAATTAAGGTTTGTGCACATATATGTTACATATTAATATTTCCTTTGTTCGATTTCTATAGCTAGTATATATTGGTATTCTCTCTTCTTTCATTTTAATCAATACCCGTTTTATATGCTTAGTCTTAGACTATATTTGACTATATATGGAGCAAGTTCCATACTTGGATTTTAATTAGAGAACTTATTGTTCTATAAATATTATACATACAATCTATTCTACAAAAACTTTTATTGAGAAAGATGATGTCATGTGGGAAGAAATTAGAAGATGAAGCTGAGTGTTCAAAAACAATTGAAAACAATATACAGGGATTTCAAGAGCAGTTTCTTCTCCACCATCAGATCATGCATCATCATCATCAGCAAGATCATCATCAGATTACGAGTGATCATCACCATCACGTCTATAATGGAGCTGGAAGATCAGCCTTGATTTTCCCTGAAGTCTCACCACTCTTGCAGCCCACGGCGGCCTGGTCTCTCCCCCCGGTTCACTCCTTCAACCCGGCCCACTTCGGCCCGAACCCGGTTCGAGACGTCCACGACCCGTTTCTTGTCCCGCCTCCACCACCACCATCATCGTCATATGCTAGTTTGTTCAACAGAAGAGGCGGCGGCGCTCCTTCACTACAGTTCACATACGATGGAACACATCATCATCCCTCGTCCGACCACCTCAGAATACTGTCTGATACTATTGGGCCGGTGGTTCAACCCGGTTCGGCTCCGTTTGGGCTTCAGGCCGAGTTGGGTAAGATGACGGCCCAAGAAATCATGGATGCTAAGGCTCTTGCTGCTTCGAAGAGCCATAGCGAGGCTGAGAGGAGGAGAAGAGAGAGGATCAATAACCATCTCGCCAAGTTGCGTAGCTTATTGCCTAGCACCACCAAAGTAAGTTTTGTTCACCCAAAAAAGAGAAAAAAAAAAAAAACAAAAAAAGAACAATTATGAGAAATTTATATGTGTGAATTGAAAAACAATCATAACATTTTCTCAAATTTTTTTTTAAAAAAAAAACTTGTTTCTTTATTATACATATATATATATATATATATATGATCACGCGTACAACATGTTGTATTTCTATATAGTAGGGGTATAATATACTCTTTTTAATTATACCCTTTTGATTTGTTTTGTTTTATAGTGAACTTTTTTTCTAATCAAAGATCCTTGTGGATCTTCCTAAGATTCTATTTTTTGTTAGGATGGTCTCATAACAATAATATGCTTTCGAAAAATACCATTAGATTTAGACAGGAGGTGCAACTAATACTATTCTTTTTTTTCAGTTAATTTTTTTTCTCAACCCACATTATACACATATGAAGATTTTTCGCCTTTTTGTTGTTTTTCGTTTGGGTTTTTTCTCTTTTTCTGATCAGTCATTTGGTAGTTCCGAGGAGAAAGAGAGAAAGAAGAAGGGAAAAAACGAAAAAAGGGAATAAGCGTTAATGTCGCTCGGCTGATACGATAAAGAGGAACCACGGAGCAGTTGAAAAGCTTTTCATGGAAATTTCTTGCCAGATATACACCCCTCCCCAAATCATATTTCATTAATTCTTTTCCATTAAAACAAATCAATAAATTAAACCTTAGACAAACTAGCATGATTGTCAGACACTCATCCTAATATACACATATACTTCAAAAAAAAAAAAAGAAAAAAAGACCAACCCTTGAAAAGCGAAAAAGAAAGCAAACTCAATCAAAATTACACAAAAAAGTACCATAACGGAATTCAAACTGAAGCATATTGTCTCTTCTTTTTGACTTGTCACATTTTTATTAATCTCTTTGTTTTTAATATGCAATTTTTTTATACTTATTATTAATTTTTTTTTCCTTTTTAGACGGACAAAGCTTCACTACTAGCCGAAGTGATCCAACACGTGAAGGAGCTAAAACGACAGACTTCTCTAATAGCCGAAACGAGTCCAGTCCCGACCGAAACCGATGAGCTAACCGTAGACGACGCGTCGTCTGACGAGGACGGCCGGTTCGTAATCAAGGCCTCGTTATGCTGCGAGGACCGGTCCGATCTTCTCCCTGACCTTATCAAGACCCTGAAGGCACTGCGCTTGAGAACCCTCAAAGCCGAGATAACCACGCTTGGTGGCCGAGTAAAGAACGTGTTGTTCATCACGGGAGATGAAGACTCATGTGGCGGAGCCGACGACGACGATGAGGATGATGATCATCAGGATCCACAATCTCATCATCATCATCAGTTCTGCATTAGTTCGATCCAGGAGGCTCTTAAGGCCGTAATTGAGAAGAAAGGTAGTGAAGATTCTTCTTCTGGGAGTGTTAAGAGGCAAAGGACCACCACTAATAACATCAATATATATCCTTGAAAAAGAACAAAAAGATGATCACACGTTATTACATAATAGGCCTTGTTTTATTATTTTATCATGATCAAGGCCTTTATAATTTTACGTACGTACTACTTTCTTTTTTTCTTCTTTTTATTTTCTTTTGTCTAGTAATTATATTTTCTCGTGGGGGTGTGGTTTTTTTTCTTTTTTTTTTTTTGGCGGGGTTACTTGTTGGCGTGTTATGTTAATCATGGTGTCATGTATTTCCACCAGTTGAACAAATAGGTCATGATGGTGTGGTTTGTGTACTTGCATTTTACCCAAAACAATATATATATATATATATGTGTGAAAATATATTTATATATCTGTATTGTTATATAAGTGAAACTCAGACGGGGAGAGAGAGAGAGAAGTCTTTGGACAATGGTTGTCTGGATTATGGAAAGAATAAGGGAAGGATCTTTTTCGTGGGGAGAGAAACCTTATAATGAGGCCGAAGATAGAAAAAATGTGGACTTGATATAACTCAGATCCGGTTTGAACTCAAAGTATTGCAGAGACTGGGGTTTTGGGGTTTGTTTCCTAGTGACTATCTTATCCTCTCTTCTTTACTCTCTCTCTCTCTCTCTCTCTCTGTGTTCAGATCTGGTTCGTACTTAGCAGTGGAATTATAGTCATTCGTAAGACTGGTCATGACGACGTATAGTTATCATCATTATTTGATGGTGTGTGTAGGTGTACTTCAGTGATTCAGTACTCCCACCATTTCACCTTCTTATTTCACAATCCGTACATATTAATGCATGTTTTATTTTTTTTTATTCTCTGGCTAATTTTCAGAAATGAAAAGAATAATAATTAAAGAAGGGAAAGAAAAAAACCCTAGTATAAAGAGCAGGCATCTTCTGTTTTGATGAGTGTATGAGAGCTGTGATTGACTGATTTAGCGATATCGATCGAAATGTCTGACGAAATGTACATTTGCGTAATGATTCTGTGTTTGAACTTTTGATTTTAATAATTTATATATATTCTCCATACTCCCATAATTGATTTGATCCATTCTCTTTAAGCTTTTTGGACTTTTCTTTCTTGTGGTTCCTGCTTCCTGGGATTATCAATGTACGAACTTAAATTAATGTCAATTATACGAATTATGCAATAGCTAGTACATTCATGCATGCACCTAATTCCTTGAATTTTCATACGTAGGATATCAAACATTTTTTTGGTTCATGTCAGTTCAACATGTAGTGAATGCATTCATACATATATATATATATATATATATAGAGAGAGAGAGAGTTCTAGCTGTGCGCCCTTGAATAATCTCAGCCCTCTAATTAGGGTAAGCCCTCTAATTAATAGGGCAGATCTATGAAATATAGCATTTGCTTTTGTGTTTTGTACGTCCGTATTAGTAATAATGTGTGTGTGTGTGTATAACGTTATTTATTCAAATAGAAAGAAAATATGTTATATATATGTTGAAATTTATGGTTCCAGTCTTCCAGATATGGTATTTGCATGTCTTATGCTTGGTATGACAATGGATCATACTGGTGTCCAACGCTAGAGGATATCTATGAAATTTTCGATTTAGAAATGTTACTGTTCTTCCTCTTTCCAGAACAGTAGGGTCGATATTGTATGTACAGTACTCTACTATACCTGCATATTTATGCATATATATGATCGAAATCATTGTACATATTTCATTGATGATTCATTTATAATAGATTGGCTATGTACAGTTTGTACTAATTATATAAGTGCTAGTATATATAAAAAATTTGACGACATGTGTATAAACACATATATAAGATGTCATGGCGAATTTATTTTTTTTTTCGTTTTGGTTTATTTTCTGTTTTCATTTTCGAAAAGACGTGGGTACAAATTCAGTGGACATTTATCCAGTTTCATAAATAATGCATGATGCACCTTATACGTTAGAACGACCAGTGCAGATTACGATTGTTCTTTTTTTTTTTTTTTGCATGCGTATATGTCATGAACAATTTTTTTTTTCTTTATAATCTTTTGATAATTATTTTGTCTTATTAAACGTTATCCTTTTTATACGTTTACAATGAATATATATATGAGATTGACATTACAGGACTAAACCCAATAAACTCTCACTTGATAGTTGATACCTTCAATTCTAAGTTAAATTTGTTATTACATATTTATACTCATATAATCAGTACTGTTATTCTTAACTGAAGTTATTGTCACTTTGGGCGGCAAATCCATGTTGCACTACCACTTCTCCACATACAGCACCACTGCCATGGTTAAAATCTTCAATATGGCACCGTCAAAGTCAATTAATGAATTAAAAAGAAGAATAAAAAAAGGCCAACTTATAAATGTATCAGATATGTAGTGAATAAATTAGCATTTTAAAGGAAATGAAAACAATTGGTATCTTTTCGGCAAAGAAATGAATATGCTGTCGTAAATTAGCCATGTCTTTTAGAACAACAAAATTGATTGAAAAAGTAGATTAAATTTCCAACCATACTAACTCATTGTCCTCTCTTAAGGCGAAACTATGTCATATTTCACTAGTTTCACAAAACATATACA
Organism: Parasponia andersonii; assembly: GCA_002914805.1. Lineage (NCBI taxonomy): Eukaryota > Viridiplantae > Streptophyta > Magnoliopsida > Rosales > Cannabaceae > Trema > Trema andersonii. The sequence goes on along the minus strand of JXTB01000024.1, from coordinate 1,546,025 downwards.
CATGATTAACTAAAGTACCTGGAAAAAAAGAGATTAAGCTAAACGTATATTTGACCCAGCTTTGAATGGTAAGAGGGTGATAAAATTAAGAATTATGTATCTGAACCCAAAAACTCAAGATTTAAGCCAAAATCCTTAGCCCATAAGAAAGAGATGCGCAAATTGCATCCATGTTCCATTTAAAGGAACTTTTCGGAGAAGACTAACAAGTCTGCCTTCTTCATTTTCTTCCCAATTGCATCGAACAGAGATAAGAGGGGAAAAAATTGGTCTAATAACTCATAATGGTGAGAAATATTGGTGTATCGATATGGTACTATTGACAGACTAAAGTAACGTATAATCAGTAACAATTGGTTGTTAATAAGACTTTTGTTTTTCTTTTCTTCTTCTCAAGTGGAATTGGATGATGCAGACAGTACTTAATTCTAATGCATATATAGAATGAGACAAGTGCACATACTCACATAATGCATGCCTATATGGAAACTCAGATCCAGTAGGCCATGAAGCTCTATGGTGATATTCTTTTCTTAAGTGTTAGTCGTGCCAATTTTTTTCCCCTTTTTTCTGGTCATGTGTTGCAGCACTTGTAGAAAAGGGGGTAGAAATATTTGTTAAAAGAAAATATTAATTGTAGAATTTTCATATATAGTATTATTCGAAAAAAAAAAAATAGCATGTGTTGCATATATTTACATGATACTTTTGGTCCACTACAAATAAAGTGTTAAGGTGGTATGTGATGAGAAGGATATTTACTTTCAAATCAAGTATGTTTCAAGCTCAAATTATAATGTGTTTTCAAGCACTTTTATTGGCTTGATATATTTTTGTTTGTTTTTATAGTTCTTCTGAATAAATAAGAATCAAGATAAATTTATGTCAAAAATAGGTTTTTCTAAACCATATGGATTAAAATTAGATTCGATACAGATGCGTTGTAATAAAAATGAGGCAAAACGGAGCTAAAATGGCAAAACAACTTATTTAGGAAGTAACATAGAACAACAGCATAAACAGAGGTGTCCTTATGCATCTAAGTAGCAAGGAGGCGCCGAAGACGCCCGTGCAACACTTCAGGGGCATGGCTACTCCCCTGATGTGTTTTAGATGTATTTTTGTACTTTTTCAATGAGTTTTCAACGGTCCGAATCACTCTTTTCTTATAATCCAATGATGGAAACCCATCTATCTTTAAATATGCTTGAATTCGTCCTAGAAGAATATTTTAAAAAAGGGATGGAGGCATAATTTCAGCATGGTGAACTGGAGAGAAACACACCAAATTCCTAGAAAGAAAAACTTAGAGTTAGAGATTTTTTGAAGAAAACTTGAGAGATTATTGAAGATTTTAAGACTTAAAACTCATCTTCACAAGAGTTTTCTTTTCCTTTCTCTCAGCCTAATCTCTTAGAAATTTGTATTAATCTTATTATATGAACATACTTGAATTTATGAATTCTTGTTGAGATTAGCAATAGACTCTACTATGCTTGTTTATATTTGACAACTATGATTTGATTCTACTATGGTCCATTTTCTATTGTCAATTTATTTATGCTTTTCTTTGCTTAATGCTTCTATTTTATTTGGCCAATAAATTAGTTGATTTTAGGATGTGATTTTAATGCTTTAGAGAGACTAAATTTATAATCTAGAACAGAGAGACATAGTTTAAGTAGTTGTGAGACTAAAAGAACATCAACTCCTAGATAATCATCTTGATAGTTTTATGTTATTTGGGTTATTTTGAGACTAAGAGATGAGCAATAATTTAACTTCTATAATAATATTTAAGGGTTAAGTTTAATGAACACTTAATTAATTGGGTTAGATAGGGATATCAACTTAGGTTAGCTAGGTGTATTATCTCATTTGACGCTTGGAAAATTATTGAGATTAGATTAGGTCTCTCGATTAGTTAGTTGAGTGAAATTAAATCGGTAATTACTTAATTTGATGAACTTAAGAATAATTAGGTATAATCAATTCCTAGTACATTTGTGCATAGTATTATCCATATTTTATTTAAACTTTATTATTTTTATCTTTGTTTGATTTGTTTATTTTTATATTTATTTAGATTTTATGCCTAAATAAAGTCGAATTGCGATAATTCTGGTACTTAGTGATAGTTTAATATCCAATCTTTATGGATCGACTCTTCTTACCACTATATACTAGCTAGTTTTAATTTTTATTGGGACATACTAGGTTAGTTAGTAGGAGAAGAACATTATAAATTATAAATTTGATTTTTGGCATTTATAACTAACGACTAAAGATTTTTCATTATTAAATTTTTAGCGCCTTTGCCGGGATTGATGTTATTAAATTATTGTTAATATCGAGAGTAAGTAACATGATTTTAAGTCAGACGTTGATTTTTCTTTTATATTTGTTTTGTGAGGTACTTGGAGATAGTTGATCGACAAGTTTTCTTGAGATTTGTTCAATGAGAACTCGAGTTGTTTCATTGTGCATAATAGAGATACAAGGAGTTGCTCAAGATATTTCCTCATCATGGTTTCTCTCAAGAATGTCAACTATAAAACTTCCTCAACAACTTATATGATGAAACAAGAATGTGGGTGGAAAGAGGAGACGGTACCACCTCTTTTTACCAACTATCCACAAATGATGCATATTAGTTATTAGAAGATATGGCCGATTTTAAATATCAAAGTTGGAATTATCCACAAAGTTACCTCGTTTTAGCGGATAATTCTAATATTTCATTGCCATGGTTTGACCATCCACATCACCAAGCAGAGTCTTCTCCCAGCCTTGAAAACCTAGTTGCCCAATTTTTTGAGAAGACAAAGTTTCGCATAGAAAAGTTGGAGAGGATGGAAACTGTTCATAACTTACCATCTAAATCTCCATTTTATTCTATTGAAGCTATGACAAGTACAATGGCAAGGGGTGCACAAGCCACATAAATGTATGAAAGCCATTATGAGGAGTAGATCACAAGCATAAGGTTCTTAGGTTTGTTCGACAATGATGATTACTTAAGTGGGGAGGAGGTTGAAGAAAATGCTTATGATTCTCTACCTTTTGAGATTCAAGTCATTGTGCTATTGGTTATAAAAGTTTATATCTACGATGATCCTATATAGCCAAACCATCAACTACTGCCTCTAGCACCATTTATTGAAGCCCATTATGCATAAGTGTCAGAGCTGAAACAAGTTAAGCATACATGCTAAACATTGCCATACATCGCTAAACTTGAGTGTGTTCGAAATGAAGACCCATATTTCGTGTTTTACGACATGTACTATGGGTGGAAGAATATCTTTGACGAGTTTTCAATTTGTACATAGAGATATAAGGCATGAAAAAAAGTCTCACCAATCCGAGTTAAAGCCACCATTGCCCAGGGTATCATTTTTGCAAACCATACTAAAGAGGTGAGAATGTCTCACCTCCTTGGTACATTTTTATATTTCTTTGTGCTTAATTTATTTGGACAATATTGATTCTAAGTTTGACGGTAAACATATAGTTAGTTAATAATTTGTTAGTTATTAGTTTTTCTTTATATTTGTTGCTATGACTTTTCCACCTATAACTTGTATTCTTATGATCAACATTTTACTTGCTTTCTTTAGTTTGTTTGAATAAGTTATAAGTTTTGATAAGATGAGATGACTTGATATTGATGATGAGTATAGTCACTTAGTATTCTTTAGGTCTTTTGAAATATTATTCATTTAATTATCTGTATGCTTGACTTGTAGTAGTTGAATTTTACTTTTGACTCTCTATATTTGAGCACTATGAATCATGGTCACTGGACTAATTTGAGCTTAGAAAATACTTATATTTATTAGCTAAACTTTGATATCCCATGAACTTTAGAACCTATTTGATTGCTGCTTGAGGTAAAATCCTAGGTTAAGTGTCATTGAAAAAAGAATTTAGGCATTTCTTTGGATCGTTTAAGTTTTTGAAGCTAACCTTTTAAAAATTTATTCTTAGTTATCCCCACTTGAGCCAAATGGACTGATTTCCTATATCACCCTCACAAGTATATCCAAGTCACCAAATTTCATTCACTTTGCTTAAACTCATCACTAGTAAGCATGATTGTATTATACTCTTGCATGATTCATTGAGTGTAAAGGCAAGTTTGGATTGTGTTTGGAGAATTTTCAGTAGACTGATTGGTTAAAAAAATAAAAGAAAACAAAAAGAAAGAGTTTGTGCAAATTATGAATTACCTTCTATTTTTTTCAACATTGAGGTAATGTTGAATTTAAGTTTGGTGGTAAGGTTTATGTTTCTCTTTTTTTTTTTTTTTGTCACAATCCTTATGCTTGTAAAAAAAATTAAAAAAATAAATGAAAAAATATCAAAAGAAAATGAATAAAGTATTGTGTTTGGTATTATATTTTTGTAAATAAACTTGTTATGGGATTTTTTAAAGGAAGAAGAAAGAAACATGATAAAATAGGGGGTTGGTAAGTAAATTTTTTTTTTAAAAGGAATCATGTAAGATCTTTGAGTTGTAATACAAGCCTAGGGTGATCTAGACTGAAAATTATGGTTCTCATCTACCCTTTATACCAGCCTTACATTATAACACTTGAAAGACCTTTTGATCTTCGATGATACTATAACATACACTAGCAGAAAGTGATATGAAAAATGGGCTTATAGTAGTTTTAACTTGTATTATAATCAAGAGATTACTCATAATCTACTAAGTACATAAGTCTATCCAGGATTTATTTGGTTAAGTGAGATTGATTGTGCACACATTTATATGAGAGGGTCTTAAGTGAAGTGAAAACCGATGCTTGATGTTGAAATTCTAGATATTTTCAATAGTTGTATTTCATTTGAGCTTAGAACATTTTGCGATTTTGAAGATACTTGCATGATTGTTGATTCGATGCAAAACTCATATACTTTCATTTTTGTTTAGTACTTAGCTTATGTTTGCATTTTCGTTATTTTGTTTTACTTGAGGACAAGCAAATGTTTGAGTTTGAGGGTATTTGATGAGGAGGATATTTACCTCCAAATCAAGTATATTCCGAGCTCAAATAGTTGTGTATTTTCAAGCATTTTTGTTGATTTGATATGTTTTTATTTGTTTTTATAGTTCTTATTAATAAATAAGAATCAAGGCGAATTTATGCTAAAAATAGGTTTTTAAACTATTTGGATTAAAGTTGGGTCCGATACGAAAGTATTGCAACAAAAACGATGCAAAATGGTGCATCTAGGAAGCAACTAAATTTGTAATTCTTATGAATAAATGAGAATCAAAGTGAATTTGTGTCAAAAATAGGTTTTCGAAACCATTTAGATTGAATTTAGGTCCGATACGGATATGTTGCAATGAAAATAAGGCAAAACATAGCTAAAACAATGAAAAAGAGCACCCCTAAGCCCCTGTTGAGGTGCCATTGTGCCTCTAGGCAGTAAAAGGGGCACCCTTGCACCTCCCTTACAGCTCGGAGGCACTCCTATGCCACTTCAAGGGTGTGGCTACACCTCTAACGCATCCTTGACGTGTTTTTGTGCTCTTTCAATGAGTTTTGATAGCCTAGATCACTCATTTCTTATAATCTAACAATAGAAACTTATCCATCCTTAAGTATGCTTGAATTTGACCTAGAAGAATACTTTAAAAAGGGATAGCGGCACAAATTTCAACATAGAGAATTAAAGAGAAAAACTTGGAGTTGGAGATTTTTAGATTCTTGAAGATTTAAAGACTTAAAGCTCATCTCTACAAGTGCTTTTTTTTTTTTTCTCCCACCCTAATCTCTTAGAAATTCATATTAAACTTATTATATGAATATGCTTAGATTTATGAATTTCTTGTTGAGATTAGCAATGGATTGTACTATGCTTGTTTATACTTAATAACTATGATTTGATTTTCCCTTTTTAATACTTTGTTTTGATTATTTGGTTGATTATTGCTCTATTTTCCATTGTTAATTCATTTCTGCTTCTGTTTACTCAATATTATTATTTTATTTAGTCAATAAATTAGTTGATTTTAGGATGTAATTTTAACGCTTGGGAGAGATTAAGTTCATAATCCAAAATTGAGGGCATAGTTTGGGTAATTATGAGATCATGAGAAGATCAAATCCTGGATAATCATCTTGATAATTTTAATTTATTTGGGATATTATGAGACCGAGAGATGAGCAATGCTTTAACTTCCATTTAAAGGCTTAAACTTTCTGAACAGCTAATTAATCGGGTTAGATACAGATATCAACTTAGGTTAGTTAGATGTATTATCTCATTTGACGCTTGAAATTATCTCATTTGACACTCAAAAGAGTTAGTGAGATTAGATTAGGTCCTTCGATTAGTGAGTTAAATAGAATTAAGCTAATAATTACTTAATTTAACGAACTTATGAGTAATTAGATGTAATCAATTCCTAATACATTCGTGCATAATATTATCCATATTTTATTTACATTTTATTCTTTTTATCTTTATTTTTATCTGTTTATTTTCATTTTCATTTAGATTTTATGCCTAAATAAAGTTGAGTTACAATAATTATGGTACTTAGTGATAGTTTGATACCCAGTCTTTGCGGATTGACCGTTCTTGCCACTATACTAGTTAGACATTTTTACCAACGACTAAACACTTTCCATTATTAGTACAAAGTTGTTGTTAGTATATTTGAAAATCAAGTCTGAGGATATAATTGTATTTGTGTTATTATTAGCACCAAAATTTGTATGAGCCCATATATAAAAAGATTTTGAGTTCTCAAAAATGTTAGGGTTTCTAATACTTCTACCTAAAAAAACAAGAAAGAATTCTAAAAATACAGTGGGTTAGTATTTTTTTCCAATTTCTATATCATTTTTTACAAAAATACTACCTTTTAAAAGGTTTTTAGAAAAATATCATTTTTAAAATAATTACTAGTTGTCAGTTATATATATACTAGTTATAAGTACCTTTGATTACTAGATATTAGTGCTCGAAAACTGATTACCGATTACTAGTTAGATTAGGTCATTCGATTAGTGAGCTGAGTGGAATTAAGCTGATAATTACTTAATTTGATGAACTTAGGAGTAATTAGGTATAATCAATTTCTAGTACATTCGTGCATAGTATTATCCATATTTAATTTATACTTTATTCTTTTTATTTTTGTTTTTATTTGTTTATTTTCATATTGATTTATATTTTATGCCTAAATAAAATCGAGTTGTGATAATTTCGGTACTTAGCAATAGTTTAATACTTAATCTTTGTGGATCGATCTGTCTTGCCACTATAATAGCTAGATGTTTATAACTAATGACTAAATGTTTTTCATTATAGTACGAAGTTGTTTTTAGTAGATATGAAAATCAAGTCTTAGGAGATGATTATATTTGTGTTATTATTAGCACCAAACTTTTTATAAGCCTAATTTTCACAACTTTTGTACCAAATTCTTTGTACCAGTACATGTGGAAGTTGTTACCATCTAATTGACGTGTTAATACTTACCATAAATAGAATAAACATTATCACCAAGTGAATAATGATAAATCACATACTATATGTGTTGGTATTAAAATTTTGATAAATAGGTTTGAAACCACTGTATATTTCTAATTCTTTTTTGAAAACGCAGTATATATCCTAATTTTCACAAAAAAAAAATAACATTATATGTCCCAACTTTTGTACTAATATATGTGGAAGTTGTCACCATCTCATTGGTATGTCAATACTTATCATAAACAGAATAAATATTATCACTAAATGATTAGTGAGATGTGCTATTATCACCGACCTATTTGTATCTCAAGTATTATACTTTTCACAAAATGTTACACACTTTTGAAGAATTGGGCCGGGCATCTACGTCTACATCGGATCAGATCTATCCTGAAAATATAAAGAAAGCATTAAGAATAGAAGACAGTGGCCCATGCAGGTCTCGATCCTGCGACCTTCACATTAATAAATTAATTCAGGTTTAAAATCATCTATAAGAACTATTTTATGAATGTTTGAAATTCAAATTAATATTCAACTGTACGTGTAACATGTCCCTATAGAGAAGATGCAAAGAAACGTTGTGTTTTTTTTTAATACTAAAATATTATAAATGAGAATATTAATTTTATAAAGACAATTTTCTACTACTTTGAAATCAATAAAGATAGTTCCCAATCTGCACCTACGCTCTCTTCGTATTAAGAGGGGAGTGGTTGAGTTTCAGACTTCTTAATTCTACTTTATAAAGAAAAAAAATCATTTTCAAGCCATATAGTGTGGGGCCTACTCCCAGATCGTGAGCTACGTGAACGATTAAGTAGCGGAACAGATGGCAGGGGACACAACGTTCGACACATGTCCAAGAGGGCCGCTTGAAAGCCACATAAGTCGCACGTGATACGACTTGGGCCTGATGGTTGTCCTAGGCCAGGGCCGAACCCATCCCAGTCCCTGGACGGGTTCAACCCAATCTAATTCTTGCATCAACAGCTGGGGGTCAGGAGCCTCGACGGTCTTCTGCCAGAAGATTATTGGGGGCAGCGCACCGTTCCAGACCTAAACAAGACATTCAATGCTATCCTGGGTAGGTGTGCACATTGGGCGAACCGTCCCGATAGGACGGCGGATTGTCGGAGTCTCGCCTTTGCCAGGCTCGCACTATAAGGGACAGCAGAAAGCAGATCACGACGAGTTAAGGGGAGATTACGGTGATCATGACCCGTGATTTCCGAAATAAGTCCTGACGAAAAAATGGTACTCAATCATGGGATCGAGAGCCGGCAGGTTCTCGGCTCCAGAATTATATATATAAGCTATACATCTCCCCGAAGAGATATTTTTAGGTATATATTTTAGAGAGATAGAGGACAATTTTTTGTTATGACACAAAAAAAACTCAGTCTTTACTACTCAATCTCAGGAGTAAATATCTGAATTAAGCATCGAAGAGCCTTTGCAGGTGGCCACCCCCGCCTCGTCAGTCTGGAGTGAGATCAAAAGCATCCTGAGGTAGCGAAGACACGTGGACAATTGGTAAGAACAGCTCCAACAGTTCGGATACGTGGACAGTTGGTAGGACCAGCACCAACGGTTTGAAGACACATAGATAGTTGGTAAGAACAGCTCTAATAGTTTGGTGCCGTCTGTAGGAATTCACCAAGAGTGCAAGAAAAATAGTAAGAGTCTCACGACCGTACTCTTCCCGAACAAAAAAGCCATACGAAATTAGATATCACCCTCAAGAATGACAACAAGAAGCACACGGCCTGACGTCGAAGAAAGCTCTCCGGAAACGCGACCCAGTCTGGAACAAAATATGGACCAAATACTTACCACCTTAACAAAAGCTAAAAGAAAAGCGGAGATGGCTCATGAGGCCATCCTGGGTTTAAAGGAAGAGGTTTCCGAAGTTCATAGAGACAATGCCTACCTTGAGGGGCTATTGGCAAGCGAGGCCAGAAGCGGGCGAAGGGAGGATTTCGACGAGGAGGTCCAGTAGGAGTTCAGGGGCCAACAACAGCCAAGGGAAGTCCCCGCTTTGTCCAAATCACAGATGCAAGGAGAACAACAAAGCCAGACAAGGCCCTTCCAGGTAGAAATGGTAGTGGCTAGATGACCCTAGAAGAACCCGGAAAATGCACTCCCCGACTGGAAATAGGAGATAATGGCAGAGCTAAGTAAGAGACTCAGGGCTCATCACAGCCAGACCCCCGCCGATCTAGCAGAACAGGCCGTACATGGGATCAATCGAACAGCCTTCACTGACTAGATTCAGCTAGAGCCTAAGCCAAAGGACTTCGCGACCCCGACCTTCAGACCATTCAAGGGAAAGACCGACCCCCTCAACCACATATACTATTTCCAGCAGAAGATGGCCTTGGAAACCAGAGACAAAGCCGTGACCTATAAAGTCTTCTCCACCAGCCTGGCAGGACCAGTCCTGTTATGGTTTAGGTAACTTCTAGAGAAATCTATAAACAGGTTTGAAGAATTTTGCAAACTTTTTCTGAAATAGTACACGAGTACCCGGAGGCAACAGAAGACTATGCGGGACCTGGACCGTTTAGAGCAATATGCGAACGAGTCCCCAAGGGAGTATTTGTCGCGTTTCCTGGAAGTGATGTCTTTAGTGCACGACACTGACTCAACCCAAGCCGCGAGCTTTTTCGTCAGAGGCTTATAGCCAAGATCAATGTTGTCAGACCATCTACTCTTGAATCTACCATACAACATGACTGATGTCCTGGCAAAATCAGAATGAGTATTCAGGGTGATAAAAAACTACCAGAAAGCACCCAAAGCCTCTGTAGCAATAATAACAACGCCGGCGCTAACCCCGGCCATACAGGGAGTAAAAAGGCCTGTGCCAACCCAAGACCCAACTCCGAAGCAGGTCGCCCCAACCCAGGCCAATCAAGAAAGCAACAAGAGGAGGAAAGCGTTTAAAGACCCTTTGCCAAAGTTCGAGCTCAATGCACTAATCGACGTAATCTACCTCCAGAATAAAGACAGGGTCATTTTTAAAAATCCCCTCAAGTCCAGCGTTCTGGACCATATGAATAACAAGAGTAGGTACTGCCAGTTCCATAGAGATCACGGACACGATACCATCTATTGCTATAGCCTTTACGCACAGGTTATAGTGGCAATCCCGGCTAGCAAGCTAAAGTAATATGTGAAGGTGAGCGGAAACCAATCCAAGAGGGATGCCGCCCGGCTAGAAAAGCGAAAGCATTCCCAGGCCTTCAGGTCAAGGGAGCAGGCTCTGAGGATAATACCGACGATTATGGGCAGACCAAAGCTGGCCCAGAGTCTGGAAGAAAAGGAAGAACACTGAAAAGGACCAAAGAGAGGGTGAAACGCTTGAGGGGCTGGGGCATCCTGTTAATCACCTGACGACGGAGGAGAGCTATGCCTCAACAATCCCCATCGCCTTCACCCAGTAGGATTTGGCCACAGTGCACTTGCCTTATGACGATCCCCTAGTGATCAAGTTGCAGATCGACTCTGCGATAGTGAGAAGGGTCCTGGTCGACGGCGAAAGTAGCGTCGACATCCTGTTCCTCGGCACTTTCAAGAACATGGGTCTGAATCGGAGTGCGCTTAGGCCGACCTATCAACCATTGTTCACCTTCAACAACAGTAGGGTCAGCCCCTTGGGTATCATAACTTTGAAGATTTGTACCGCAGAGAGGTGCCTCAATGTAGATTTTGTCGTCATCGATTGCCAGTCCTCATTCAATACCATCATGGGGAAGGGATGGATCCACGCCATACATGGGGTCACCTCTACCCTCCACCAGGCCCTAAGGTGTCAATCGAAAGACGACACTTATACGATAGACATTAAGGGAGACCAGGCCTTTACAAGGAAGTGTTTTTCGACCACCTTGAAAGGAACCGATGGGAGCATGAACGTCTTGATAGGGGGCGGATAGCAGTTAAAGGACCGCCTGTCAGCATATATGAGGCAGATCGAAGAGGAGTCTGATAGGCCAGAAACCACTATTGAGGAGCTAGTAGCGGTCTCTTTGAAAGAAGTAGAACCGGGGAAAGTAATCTTGATTGGGGCTTTGCTACCCAAAAGGGAGAAGAGTGAGCTGTTGGAATTCCTTAGACGGAATAAGAACATCTTCGCGTGGTCCTATGATGACATACCCAGAATAAACCCCGCACATGCCTGCCACCGTCTGAACATAGACCCCAACTTTTTCCCGGTCAGATAAAAGTCCGAAGATTTGCACTGGAGAAAAACATGGCGATCAACAAGGAGGTCAAGATACTGTTGGAAAACAGCTTAATCATGGAGTACGTATACCCATGCTGGGTCTCTAACCTGGTGGTGGTAAAAAAGAAGAGCGGTGATGATTGGACCTACATAGATTTCACCAATCTGAACAAGGCCTGCCCGAAGGACAGTTTTCCCCTGCCAAAGTTCGATGAAATGGTCGATGCGACGGCAGGATTCGACAGGATGAGCTTCCTAGATGCTTACTCTAGATACAACCAGATCCCTCTATACGAAGAAGACCAGATTCACACGGCATTCATTACGGAACGAGGTCTGTACTGCTACAAATGCATGCCTTTTGGTTTGAAGAATGCTGGGCGACCTACCAGCGGCTCATGAACAAAATGTTCGCCGAACTACTGGGGCATCTGGATGAATGTTTCCAAGTTCTAAGGCACTACCAGATGCATTTAAACCCCAAGAAATACGCTTTCTGGGTGTCCTCCGGTCATTTCCTGGGGCACATCATAAGCAGGAGGGGTATTGAGGCCAATCCAACCCAGTTATCCTCAATCGCAGATGTACAAAGGCCCTCAACCATTAGAGAGGTCCAGCACCTAACTGAAAAGATAGCCGCACTCAGCCAATTTGTCTCCAAAATATCTGACCAGTGTTAGCTTTTCTTCCAGTGTATAAAAAAAAGCTCCCCAATCGTCTAGGGGGAGAAGCAGGACAAGGTACTGACAAAGCTCAAGTAGTATTTAAGTCACCCACCCATCCTGGCCTCCCCAGCAGAAAGACAATGCTTATATGCTTATTTGGCAGTGTCCAAAGTAGCGATCAGCAATATACCGTTCATCGAGGAAGACGACAAGTAAAAGCCAGTGTTCTACGTGAGCCGTATACTCCTGGATACAGATACTCGATACAGTATGGCGGAGAAACTGGTTATAGCTCTAGTCAATGCTAAGAACCGACTAAGGCAATAATTCGAGGCACACTCAGTCACGGTATATACAGATTTCCCTATCTAGCAAATCTTGGCCAAACCGGACCTATCGTGACGACTGACCAAATGAGCCATCGAGCTGGGAATGTATGACATCGAGTACCAGCCTCGAGTGGCGAAGAAGGGGCAAGTCATGGAGGACTTCCGAGTAGAAATCCAGTCCTTCGGCAGGCCATGTGACCCGCCGCAGATGCCTCCGGCTCACATCCTTTCAACCTGGACCCTCTACACTGACGGATCCACGAACACCTCAGGGTCAGACATCGGAATAGTCCTACAGATCCCAACAGGACTCAGGATAGAGAAAGCCTTAAGACTTGATTTCCAGGCGACAAACAACGAGGCAGAGTATGAAGCGTTACTGCAAGGTCTCGAGCTAGCCCTACACTTCGGAGTAGAGAACATTGTAGTAAAAACTGACTCGTAGCTGATCGTAGGTCAGGTCAGGGGAGACTTCGAAGTGAAATAACCAAGATTACACAGGTACTTTTCCAGGATAATAGGGGCAAAAGCCCGCTTTAACAACTTCGATATTGAACAGATGCCCAGAGAGATGAACCAAAAAGTTGACGAGTTAGCTAGAAGCACGTCGACTAGGGGGGCGACCGAACGTACGACGATTCTGCTAGAAGGTGAATACACGAGAGACCCCTCGGAGGACCCCGCATGCCATGTGTTTGCGACCGAATCTGAGGACGAAGGTTAGATGAGACCCATCACCCAATACCTGGTATCGGGGAACCTGCCCGTAGGCCCCCAAAATGCAAGGTCGATCAGATTAAAGGCTGCCCAATACTCAATGGTGGGGGGCCAATTGTACAGAAGATCAATGATAGGGCGAATGCTGAGGTGCATAGTCCCTAGAGAGGTGCAGAAGCTGATGGAGGAAATCCACGAGGGGGTGTATGGCAACCACTCTAGCGAACGGAGCCTCACCCACAGGGCCTTAACGGCTGGATACTTCTGGCCCTACATGATGACTGAGGCAGCCCAGTTTGTCAAGAAATACGATAAGTGCCAGAGGTTCATCCCCCTGAAATGCCAACCCGCGGAAGAGCTCCATTTGAACATAACTGCTTGGCCCTTCGCTAAGTGGGGTCTGGATATCATCGGAGAGCTTCCCAAAAGCCCCGGGGGAAAGAGGTATGTCTTACTAGCCACAGATTATTTCACCAAATGGGTGGAAGCTGAAGCGTACGCAACCGTCAATAAGGCAGACACGATTAACTTCATTTGGAAAAACATAATCTGTCAGTACGGAATCCCGAAAGAGATATATGCTGACCATGACACACAGTTCCAAAACACCAAACTCAAAGAGCTATGTGATTTATATGACATAAAGCTCAGCTTTTCATCTATAAATTACCCTTAAGGGAACGACCAAGCAGAGGCAATGAACAAGGCCATCTTCAACAATATTAAAAGGAACTTGCATGAGGCAAAAGGAAAGTAGTTAGAAGAGCTACCAGCCATCGTATGGGCCTACCGAATCACGAAGCGGAGGTCAACGGGAAGAACACCATTTGCCATGGTCTATGGGTCAGAGGTTGTGATCCCGACTGAAATTGGTCTCCCGACCCTTCGCTCCGAAGTGGTAAAAGATACTCACTGAACAAGCAACAGCTAAGCCACAACACAGACCTCTTTGAAGAAACAAGAAACGTGGCCCTGATCTATCTTGCCTTGTACCACTAACAAGCCAGATCTTATTACGCAAAGAAAGTCAACGCTCGCCGGTTTAACGCTAGAGATTGGGTCTTGAAGGTCAGAACAGGGAATTCCTCGAAGCTAGACTCCAATTAGGTCGGACCCTATGAGATGATCAAAGCGCTCAACAATGACGCATACATCCTAAAAGATCTCAAGACCAGGAAAAGCCTACCCAACACGTGGAATGCCCAGCACTTGAAGAAATACTACGTGTGAGATGCATGTAAATGCTTATGCTATTAAATAGCCCGATTCCAAAATAAATCGAGATGTATGCTACACGGATTTACCAATTAGTTTGTTATGTAAAAAGGATCTGACCCTATTGCCAGACCCCTTGAACTATTCACACGAATAAAGATCGCATTGTGGGAATCACATCGCATAATAGAATGCTTGCCGATGGCCCGAGAGAACGTATGAAGAGGAATGAGTTGCGCAATAAAGTGCTTGCCAGCAGACCTCAATAAAGATCGTACTGTGGGAATCACATCACGCAATAAAATGCTTGCCGATGGCCTGAGAAAATGTACAAAGTGGAATGAGTTACGCAATAAAACGCTTGCCAGCAGAACTCAATAAAGATCGTACTGTGGGAATCACATCGCGCAATAAAATGCTTGCCGATGACCTGAGAAAACGTATAAAGAGGAATGAGTTGCGCAATAAAATGCTTACCAGCATACCTCAATAAAGATCGTACTGTGGGAATCACATCGCACAATAAAATGCTTGCCAATGGCTCGAGAAAACGTACGAAGAGGAATGAGTTGTGTAATCAATGCTTGCCAGCAGACCTCAGTAAAGATTATACTATAGGAATCACATCGCGCAATAAAATACTTGCCGATGACCCAAGAGAACATACAAAAGACAGCAGACTGCGCAACAAAACTTCTCACCGATCCTCAAAAAACACATGCTCGATAAGGAAGAATTGAGCGATAAGACCCTACCTAGAGAGCACCTTAACTACACGTAAGCTGAAGGTAAACGGAGCCAGGGTCTACCTATTGGAAGTGGACTCTCCCTAGAGAGCACCTTAGCTACACATAAGCTGAAGGTAAACGGAGCCAGAGTCTACCTATTAGAAGTAGACCCTCCCCAAAGAGCACCTTAACTACACGTAAGCTGAAGGTAAATGGAGCCAGGGTCTACCCATTGGAAGTAGACCCTCCTCAGAAAGCACCTTAGCTACGGGTAGGCTGAAGGTAAACAGGGCCAGGATTTCCCCATTGAAAGCAGACCCAGATATGTTATGCAGGACACCAGGCATATAATCTCCCAAACACAAGGACACAAATCAAAACCAAAATCTGTTTATTAATGCTTAAATTACAGAGTGCGTGGTCGATAGAGACACAGACCCAATATCTTTATTTTTCGAAAACAGGTCTTGGACGGACTCACAAGGACACGTCAGAGTGGTAACGCCCTGTTTGCTCCCGGTAGGAGCCAATCCTAGGCCTTTTCTTCTACAGCGATGGGTCCAAGCAAGAATCGACCAACCCCTGGAGTTTATCCTGGCATGATCCCATTTAGGGTCAGAGAAGTCCAGCCATACGCGCGGATTAAATTCTGCCAAGATAAGTCATAACAGTAATTATACATCCTCAGAGCCGGACAAGCTGAAACTTATATCCCGATCTCTGGAGTTAATCTCGTCAGTCATAGCATGGAGAGGATTCACTAGTAACTCTAAATCATATACGATTGAGCCAGACCCAGAGGTCGGCCGAACTGCTGACAAGGGAATGGCATTGTATATGATATCCAACCCTGACCACAAATACGGGCAACAAAAAAAAAGGGAATAAACGTGAGAAAAGTACGCTATTTTATTATTTAAGCAGATGCTTACAATAAGGGTCAGCTTTACACTACACAGTTAGTACTTTACAAGTACACAAAAGAGCTAGGGGCCCTAATTATCTCCGGCGGAGGGAGCGATGCCGGCTTCAGCACTTGGTCTAGCTTCGGCAGGGGGCAGCATATCGGGCTCAAAGTCATCACTAGATAGGAAGACCGCACTTGACCCTCCACCAGTCAAAGCGCCAGGACTGGGCTAGCCCTCAGGAACCTCCATGGCTTGTTCTGGCAGGTCAGAAACAGGCACAATTTCTTGGGCGACCGAGGCAGATGTAGAATTCCCATTATTCTCTTCATCGAGCATCTTCAGTACATCAGCAGGGTACATGATGTTAATCTCATCCTCCAACTGTTGCATGTAGTACCCAACGGAGTAACGGTCCCTCTCAACACCCTTCTGCTCATCGAACTGGTCTGGCATCACCGCCTCCATGTGGCCCTCAAATTCCTTATTCTCCCAACCAGACCTATAGCTCTCCATAGAAAGAATGTCCACCTGCCTCTGGTACCTCATCTTAAGCTTCTCTGCATCTGTCAGCCTATCTTTTAGCGCCGCTAGCCTCAGTTCCGCTTACCGCTACGACAAGTTGATCAAAAGAGTATTAATATCAGCAAAATCTTCACTGTGTTTGCGAGTCAGCTCCACGTGAGCTTCCATCAGTTTACAGTGATCCAAATGGAGATGTCGGATTACCTTGTTGGACTAGTCGAGTTTGCGCTATAGGGAATGGACCTCTAACTTGGCTTTCGCCTCGGTTTTCCTCGCCTCCTTAGCCTCATCGACAGCTCTATCACGAGCAATGAAAGCCAGCCCCATCTCGGCCTTTGCAATCTGTAGTTCCTGCTCCTTAACCTTGAGCGCAGCTTGTGCTAGCCTGGCAACCTCAGCCTCTAAGCGCAGACCTGGAACCTCAGCTTCGAGTGATTGGACCTTCCTCTCCGCCTCGACCAACCTGGTGACCAGCTCTTCACATCTGGCCCTTTCGATGCTCAAAGCATGAGCCACCGTGCTGCTAACCCTAGCCTCGTGCAAGCTCCGATACAGGTCGAAGTATGCCCTCAACGCAGCAAGGGCGACCTCACTCTGCTCAGCCACCACAGCATGAGCATTCAGTTGCCCCGTTAGCTCGCCAACACGAGAAGAGCAAAAGGACTGGATAGCGGCTAGCTGCATAACATAAAAAGGGGAGTCAGTGCTCAGCAAAGATACCGAAAGCATAAAGACGACGGCTACACGAGCTAAACCTACACAATACTACGGCCAACAACGAGACCTACATTCTCCAAGAAGAGTGCCTCCAGCTCGAACTTCGAGCTTGGACCCTCTCCTTGGGCATCATCCATGTCTGAGGAATGCGACTCTACCTCGCCAACTGCGAGGACACCTTCTGCTCCTGCCAAATACACTCTAGTAGCTTCTTTTGACACTCTTGAAGTGGGGGAAGTAGGGGCGGTAGAAGTCAGAGCGTCTCTAAGTACACCTTCGGCAATAACTGGAGGTGGTGCATCCTTAGCAGAAGTAGCCCCCAAGACCGCTACTACTTCAGCAACCCCGGCAACCACCTCACTCGGAGACCCGTCTGGCTGTAATTTTTAGGTCTTGTCTTGACCAACACACTCTGACGGGCTGCCAGACATAGACCTTCGCCTCCTCATGACGGTCAGGGTAGCCCTGTCATCATCACTGTCTGAAGAGTGGGCAGTTCTACCTCTCTTCCCTGCCAGACTTTCCTCCCTCTCAAACAGGTCGACTTCACAACCCCA
This sequence comes from Parasponia andersonii, assembly GCA_002914805.1. Taxonomy (NCBI): domain Eukaryota; kingdom Viridiplantae; phylum Streptophyta; class Magnoliopsida; order Rosales; family Cannabaceae; genus Trema; species Trema andersonii. The sequence goes on along the minus strand of JXTB01000024.1, from coordinate 1,527,936 downwards.
CTTCATAGGGACCAAGGAAGTAGAAGACAAGCGAGACTTCAGCCTAGGAGCCCTTCCGCTGAGCTCGGCAATATCCCCACGGGAATATACGGAACTAGACCCCGCACTCGTCTTCGAGCCGGAGCTGGGGGCAGAAGGAGCCAGCGCAGCGAGCCCCATTGGTAGGCTCGAATGCGCCCCTTTGCTATACAGAATCTTTACGGCCGGCATCCCCTGGGTCGCAGGCCTGCCTGCCTCAGGAGAAGGCACCACGGGTGCATCACCCTCAGACACGAACAAACCCTCCAGCTTGTCGTCCAAGCCTGTTCTTGGGTTGACAACTCCTTAGCCCCCAGTTTCGTCCTCGGAGGATACCACCAAACGCCGACTGGCGGGGACATTTGATCGAGGTCTATAGGCAATGGTACTCCCCTTGGCCAGGGAAGGATCTACCGAAGGGCCAGCATCCGAACCTGTAAGAACGAGCGACGCAATTAGAATGCGGTCATGACCTAGTCGACGAAGCCCTAGGGCACATAATAAACTCACCCTTAACCCTCTTGGGGGTAGCGACTTCCTCACTTCTGAACCTAATGCACTCCTCGGTCACGAGCTTCATCGCCTCTTCGAGATCATGACTGGTCAGCACCACCAAGTCATTGGGACCTGCCAGCTGGCTCCAGGCCATGATTTGATAACCCACCATGGCGATGCGACTCTGCTCATCCTAGTGGAATCGGTTCAGAGTCGAAGCATCAAGCTGGCTCCGAAGGTGTTTGGTGATGACCCACGTATCCAGCAGAAAGAGGAGATGCGAGACCATCCTTAGCATCATGTTCATTACCTAGGGATTCAGAACGACCTGAATATGTCGGCAATCCCCAGAGGATCCGAAGACAATGACCCTCTCCAACTCCTTGACTCGCCCCACCAACAGCCATGGCTCGAACCTATTTTCCTCCACAGAGGCTGCATGCGGCCAGATATCATGAGCAAAATGGATAAAGTGCACACAGACCCAAAAATCAAGACACAACTCAATACTTACTTCACAGGAAAGATGGGGAGATTTGGTAACGCTCCATGTTCACCCAATAAGAGCACCACACCTCTCCGATGGCGTATAGCCTGGAACAAGAATCACATTGCTTGTCCGACCTCGGCAAGCCCCAAAAAACTTGGCGCCCCAGAAGCAGCTGGAGGTAGAAAGTAGAGTAAGAGCTCCTTTTGGGGATGAGGGTGAGCTTGTAGGCATAGAAGACCACCTCTAAGTCGATGTGTACATTGAGGAGAACCGACAGAGCAGAGAGCTCTATCAAGATCATGACCCCATTGGTGTTCAACTGCATTGGGTGAATCCCGTCAGGCTAAAGAACTGGTGGACCAGGGGAGGAAGGGAAAACCGCAGTCATTGCAGGTGCTTCCTCCCCAAGACGATAGAGCCTTCGAGAGCAGAGGGGTGAAGGTACTAGTCCGCCGGACCTTCAACCCTTTGTAAGGTGACTCCGCCAGGGAAGCAGAGCTACCTCCTTAATGAGCCCAACTCGGCATCCGCGATAGGGCGGAGCTTCTGACTCTGGTTCGGAGCCATTATCTTGGGTGTGATCAAAGAAAGCAAAAGTTACTAAAAAAGAGAAGATTCAGAAACCCTAAGATTTGAGAAGGCTGAAAATTTTGAAAGAATGAAGCAAGAGTACTTGGGGATTTTGGTAAAATAAGAGATGAGCACGAGTGCGGATTTTATAAAGGAGATGCTGAGAAGTCTTTCCCTAGAGGAGAACAGTGCGAGTAAATCGGAAGCGTTAAAATTTTGAAAATTTGAAAAAAGTCGTGGCACGAGTTGGCGTGCGTCAGCATCAGATTTAAGACATACGTACCCTTCGAATTAGCGAACTGGAGGCATGATTTCCCCACTTGATGGCTGTAAATCTATCAAATATAGAAATTGGGGCAACTGTGGAGCCCACTCCCAGATCGTGAGCTACGTGGACGATTAAATGGCAGAACAGATGGCAGGGGACAAACCGTTCGACACGTGTCCAGGAGGGCCGCTTAAAAGCCACATAAGTCACACATGATACGACTTGAGCCCGATGGTTGTCGTAGGCCAGAGCCGAACCCATCCCAGACCCTGAACAGGTTTAGCCCAATCTAATTCTTACATCGACAGTTGGGGGTCAGGAGCCTTGAGGGTCTTCTGCCAGAAGATTATTGGGGGCAGCGCGCCGCTCCAGATCCAAACAAGGCATTCAATGCGATCCTGGGTAGGTGTGCATATTGGGTGAACCATCCCGATAGGATGGCGGATTGTCGGAGTCTCGCCTTTGCCAGGCTCGCACTATAAAGGACAACAGAAAGCAGATCACGACGAGTTAAGGGGAGATTACGGTGATCACGGCCCGTGATTTCCGGAATAAGTCCTGACAAAAAAATGGTACTCAATCCTGGGATTGAGAGCCAGCAGGTTTTCGGCTCCAGGATTATATATATATGCCATACATCTCCCCGAAGAGATATTTTTAGGTATATATTTTAGAGAGATATAGGACAATTTTTTGTTATGAGACAAAAAAAAAACTCAGTCTTTGTTACTCAATCTCGAGAGTAAATATCTGACTTAAGCATCGGAGAGTCTTTGCAGGTGGCCACCCTCGCTTCGTCAGTCCGGAATGAGATTAAAAGCATCCTAAAATAGCGAAGACACGTGGACAGTTGGTAAGAACAGCTCCAACAGTTCGGACACGTAAACAGTCAGTAGGATTAGCACCAACGGTTTGAAGACATGTGAACAGTTGATAAGAATAGCTCCAACATATAGTACGCCTATTTTTCTTTTATAAAGGTTTTCAAGTTTTTTTTTTTTTGGAGTTCAAATTTTCTCTATTTTTCCCTCCCAAAAAAAAAAGTTTTCCTATTTTTCTTTTTTTTTTTTTCTTTTTGCCACGGCCCAAAACTACTATTATTGAAGTTTAAATAAATTTTCTCTAATGGAAAAATAAATAGAAGTAATGAAGTACGTGGCCGATACCATGTATATAGCTATTTGAATTTTGAACAATATTAAGAATTTATACTATAAATATAAAGCAACATTATTTCATTTCAATATATATATATATATATATATATATATAGCAACATTGTTTGATTAAAATAGCGAGCTGTCAGGTACTATGATTGATCTTCTTTTTGTATTGTGTGGCCAAAAAACCACATATTCAATATTTCAATTTCCAAATCGTCACAAGAAGGAAGCTTCCTGCTTCCCAGCTCTGGAGCCCTGTTAATAATGGAATGATCATCCAACTTAAATGATAAGGTCAATACAAAAATATATTAATCTTATTTTTAAGTAAAGATTGCGGTGTAAAAGTTAATCAAACCAATAATATAACAGTGTTTAACTGAGTACTCATTGTTAAAGAGTTTGTTAATCCTTTTCTTATCAGTAATTTTTGTTTTATCTTCTTTTTTTTTTTTTTGAATGAAATTCACTACCTAGTTAATCCAAATATGTTGTGGTATGACAGTTAACAATTGATAATTTATGGTTACCAAAGATAATACACTGTTTGATAAGAATCTATTTTAAGTTAGGTTGGCATTCTCAACTTTCAAATTGCTTATTCAATAAGAAATGACTCAATGTAATTCTATCTCTTGTGTATTATTATGACTATATTTTTTTCTTAAATAAAAATAGACTTAATACGATCATATTCTCCTAATTTCTTTTTGTATGCACACTTAATAAGATTATTGCGTGTATATTAATTAAAACGCACAGGATTCCTCAGAAGGGGGGGAAAAAAAAATCATACGAGTATTTTTTTTTTTATTTTTTAGAGGAAAAATAGATTGTGTGAACAAAAATTCATTTAGGCGTATCATAAAAAAAATTATATATATATAAAAAAAAAAAAAAAAAAAAAACATCATTTAGGTGCGATATTCCAATCTGTGTGCGCCAAGCCATTTGTTCATTAATCCATAATTATCAACTTAGAAAAGGCATATAAAAATATCTGATTTGGACCAAATACACTATAGAATTGCCAAGTTGGTATTACCAAATGCTTATTGAACCTGACCTCATTCTGCCCATTTTGCCCAGGTGGAAAACCGGAAATGACCCCGTCTTTTCGATTCCCATTCGTTCCCAGGTGCGAGGGTATTTTCGTCCAAAAGGTTCAAAAATCCAACAAGAAAGAATTAAACTAATCATGGCGTGTGAAAGCTAAGTCGTGAGCACAATCGAAGCGCTCTACTGCTCATCGAAGAGGTCACTTTTCAAGTTTCCTTCTTGAACCCACCGACGACGACGACCCATTTTCCTCTGTTTTATTCTTTCGCCAAATTTGCACTAATTTCATCTGTATACAGTATATATATATATACACACACACACATACATATATATACAGAGAGTGTGTGTGTTTGGTTTTGGTTTTCTTTGAAGCTGGTTCTGAAAAATGTTGGCTCAGAGGAGAGTGATGACGTGGAGGCGGGCGGGGAAGTCTCTGCACGCTTTGGTTGCCCATGGTTTACTCTTCTCCTTCACGATTTCGCTCGTCCTCAAGCTCAGCTGTGCCGTTCGCTATCCATGGTGGTTCGTATTTTACAGTACCCTTTTATGTTTTTCCTATTTTTCTTTTCTGGGCACTGTTTGGTTGCCGAGAAATTTAAAGGGTATAAGAACAAAGTATTGATTGTTTTGGACAACCATTAGAAAGCCTCAAGATTTGTGTATAGTGTATACTTAACTTTCTTGTCCTTTTTTTTTTTCGGTTACATTTATCTGCAAAAAGAAAGGTGCCCAATTTGTCAATTTATGATCTTTTAAAATTTACATGTTCAATCTCTGTAATCAAACTGTAGTCAAGGTGTTTTTAGAGCTTGATTGGTCTGAATTACGCCTTTTTTTCTTTCTTAGAAAATAATAATTGGGTTCTGCCTAATGTCCTAAAGTTTCTATTGTTGGCATCGTTCTTGCTTACATTCGAGCTTGTTAAGGGTGACTATACTTTTTCAGTAGGCATCAAACCTGACACAAAATTAAATAAACAGATAATTTACACCTTAATTCTTGGGCAGGTTCGGGTGTAATTGCAGTTTCCAAAATGTTTTCAACCAGTATTTGACTAGAATTAACCAACTCTAATGAATTATTAAGATATTATGCATGATTATTCAAAACTGAAATATGAATTACTAAAAATGCACTCCAATAAACAGGTTAGTTTTTAACTATTCATCAAAGTCTGTGTTGTGTATATATATATGGATGTACATAATTTTATATACAGGCAAACCGGTTGCCATGTCTGTCTTGTAGCTCAATTGTGAAAAAGAGAAATAATAAAAGTAAGTTAGTGCCATCTGTTTCAAGACAGCTGCAACATAATTTAGATTTTTCCCATTTTAGTATTATTTGAGTTTTGCAGATATCTATACCTGTGTGCTATGTCTTCTATGATGGCCTATAATATTACAGGTGCCACTTTTCTTTTTAGTATGTAATGTTCTCTGTGGTTATTATTCTGCAGGATAATATTTTCTCCTCTGTGGCTTTTCCATGTAGTTGTAGCACGAGCTAGATTCTCCTTACCAGCCCCGTCTCTGCCTCGTGATCGCCATGTAGGATAATGATCTCCAACTAGTTTAGATATACCATCTTTGATGCCAAAATTAAAATGTGTTATTGTAGTAACGAATTGACATACAACTAAAACACGTTTCTCTCATGTACAGTGGGCACCTTTTCATGCTGTCATGGCGACTCCGCTGCTTGTTGCTTTTGAAATTCTCCTTTTTATTTATCTCCAAAACAATAATGGTATGAGGAAAGTGTTTGAAATAAGAGCAATTAGTAGATACTTTCGGAGTCATCTTTTGTTTTTTGTTTGTTTACTTGATGTTTGTGTGTGTGTTTTTCCTTTCGTAAATTGACATTTTCAGGGTGTCGAACAAATATCTAGTCCTGTTTGTGACTTGCCTTTTTTAAGAGAGTTACTTGAAAGTTTTATTATGCCTTCATATTCTCCATTCATAAAATCATATGTTGACAAAAATTTCAGCCTTGTTACTTCTTGTTTCTGAATTAACTTTAATTTGCTGCAGTTGTCACGTTGAAGATTGTCTTTCTGCCATTGTTAGCTTTTGAAACTGCAATTTTGGTTGATAATATCAGGTCTCTCTCTCTCTCTCTCTCTCTCTCTTAACTTTTGTGTGTTGATCTATTCAGTACAATAAGTGTTAATTTTGACTATCTAATGGATATAAAATTCTTCATTGGTATTTGGTATTTAGATCAACTTCACAAAACTGGGTAGGATCTGGCATTATATTGTTATGTATATTTCACTACTTTCTCCAGTACTTAACAAAATTTATTTAACCTCCACTTTCAGCTTCACTAATGAATGCTTCTTTAATATAGGATGTGTAGGGCTTTAATGCCTGGAGACGAAGAAACTATGAGTGATGATGTAATATGGGAGACCCTTCCTGTAAGTTTGCAATTATATATTATTTGTTGAAGAATTTATTTTGAAATATCTTTTCTCGGTGCTATCGTAATTCACTTGGATTTTTAAACTATTCTTCACACTAATGTTTAAGGTTAAAGTGATTGATGCTAGTGGCACCTCTTATCATATCTCTACACTGTTCGTTAACTTCTGTGACTATGTTATTAAGGACTCTGCTTGCATTGCATAATATTGGAATTCCCAAAGTAGTTACAAAAATGGCATTCAAAGCAGCAGTTTACCTCCATTGAACAGGACATATTGGGGGATCTTTATTTTCTCGAAGTCTTGTTATTTATGGGCTACCCTGCTATGTTATTCTGGTTGAGATGCATCATGTGCACTCAATTGAGCGACATTATAGTTGTACCGCAAATTGCCAAAAATGATAACTGCACACAATCTTTAAAGTAAGATCACCTGGATCTTTCAAATAGCTTGAAAATTTTATTGATATTTGCGCAGATGTTTTCAGGCCAAAGAAAAAATTTTAAGCATAATTATAAAACTTTGGATATCTGATTTAATTTTCCTCCTTAATTGTATAAGTTATAACTTTTATTTTGTACAATATTTATTGCTAGCTACTTTAGTCAGATTTGAGCCAAGTGTATTGTTTTACCATCGGTGTTTCAGAGAGAAAAGTCCTGATATCAATGTCATAAGAACAATAATTTGATGGACATTGTCTTATGAATTTGCTTATGTATGTAATATGATGTAAAAGTTTTTGAAATATTTTATTTCTTTGTTTTTCTTTTTAATTATTTTTCCTTACTAATAATTTTTCTCTACACTAGCACTTCTGGGTTTCGATATCTATGGTTTTCTTCATTGCTGCGACGATATTCACACTCCTAAAGTTATGTGGTGAGTTATTATTGTTTTTGTTTTCAACATGGTCTAGGTTATGCACATTGTTTTTGTTTTTCAACATGGTTTAGGTTATGCACCTTGTGATCTAGTCTTATAGTTAACATAATCTTTGCAGTAATTGATTAATTGATATGTTAATGATGTCAGCATCTCTACTTGTATTATTTCGTGATTTGAAATGAATAACTATCCAAAATTTGGGCTTTAAGTTATTGCAATTTGCAGTAATTTGTGTACATTAATAGTTGTAGTGATATGATCCTTAAGCTCATTTTACCTTTTCCTACTGAATTGCTTTACAAATATCATGCAGGTGATGTAGCGGCTCTAGGCTGGTGGGATTTATTTATAAACTTTGGGTAAAATTCATTCATGTAACAGCAATGTTTGTTTTTCTTCCTTTTTTTCCTCTTCCCTTTACCTCTGAAAAGTAATCCTTTTGTTATTGTTTCATAGAATTGCAGAGGGTTTTGCCTTTCTTGTTTGCACTAAGTGGTATAATCCAGCAATACATAGGCATTCTCACATTAGAGAATCCTCTTCACCTTCAGTTGTGAGATACCTTGACTGGAATAGAGGTTTAGTAGTTTCTTCAGATGACGACCAGCACCAGACTGGATTATGTGACCTGCAGGATATTGGCGGGCATATTATGAAACTACCTCTGATTGTTTTCCAGATCCTGCTTTTTATGTACCTCGAGGTAGTATAGATGTTAGGAAAAGTGTATTTTTTTGGCCACTTTGGGAAGGTTTCTTAACTATTTTCATTTCAAGCACATTTCAGGGAACACCATCTGGTGCTAGGCATCTCTCAGTTCCTGTAGTGTTTTCTCCTCTTCTTTTGCTGCAAGGCGCTGGAGTTTTATTTGCTGCATATAGATTTGTGGAGAAAATTGTTATTCTAGTCCATAGTGGTGGTTCTGGAAGATATAATGAAGTTGGTTCTGGAAGATACTTTGCCATAGCATCAAAAGTCCAAGATTTTTTTGGGTTCTTGCATCGTGGTTCTAGGTAATATATTATTTTTCTAGTAGTTTTAAGTCTGAATGTTTGGTTATCTTGTTGATCTAACACAGTTCCAGTGACTAAATTGGCTATTCAATGTATATGTTCATTTTAATGACAGATTACTGGGTTGGTGGTCAATTGATGAAGGAAGTCGAGAGGAACAGGCTAGACTATATGGTGTGGGGACTTCAGGGTTTGTGTTTTCTTTACCATTATTTAGTGCCTTGATATAGTGGATATTGTTGTACATAAATATGCATTCTTGCTTCTGTACCTACCACTCACTTATTTAAACGATTCTTAGGGCTTGTATTTTCAAATTATATCTTTGAAGTTCCAAGCACCGTAATCGGTTGTTTAGACACTGCAATGTTGTGTGTCTTCCCTTTGTCATGTAAAGATGCTTTGACCTGCAACCCTCGTCTGCTGATTAAAAAACATTTAGATTAGGTAACAGAAAAACATTATCTACATAAAACAGAATATTACTGCTGTTGAAGTATTGCTGAGTTGAAGTAGTATGTTATTTTCCTTTTCTTTTAAGTCATCATATGGGTTTAAATGTATATTCTATACACCAAGTCCATCCCTGACGGCAAATCTACTAGTTTATGTGGTTTGACGATGCTCTTAGTTGTTATCAAAATGATGATTCTTACTATGTTTTTCCATTTGGCAACATATCAGAAAACTATCATCTGCAGTGGCTGGTCAATGTTTGCATTTTATGTTACTTGTATTTATGAGCTTCTAAGTGCAGGTGTAGTTTTTGCAATCCATTCCATAGTTCTTGTTGCTTGATTCATCTCGTGATTGAATAAAAAGTTGTCTTGAAAATATCACAAAGCTCTTAATAAATTCTAATTTTGTTTCTATCCTTGTAATTCAGGTATAACACTTTCTCACCTGATGTTGTGAAGAAAATGCCCAAATCAGATCTTGTTGATGAGGTGAAACTATTGTTTTCTCCCTATTAGGCTATGGTTGTACCTCTTAATTGCATTCTTTTTCCGTAGGCAACTTTTCAGTATTGAATTAAATGATACACTGAACTGTGTTCTATATACTGTTCCAGTTTCCTTATATGTTTCTTCCTTCCGCAGATTTGGAGATTACAAGCTGCACTTAGTGAGCAAACAGAAGTTACAAAATTGAGCCAACAGGAGTTTGAAAGACTTCAGAATGTAATATTTACTGTCTTGATTGATTTTCTCTTTTTCCTACACTGAATTCTTGGAGTTATTCAAGTTTTCAATGTTTGGCATAGAAAATTATTTTTTTCACTACTGCAAGAAAAATTGTAGTCTTTCATTGGTAGAAGGGATCTAGTTGTCCAAATTATATCATTTTTTCATTAGAGTCTTATCATAATAGTGTTTAAGTGGTTTTCAAGTGTAAGAAAATCTAGCTTTTGTCACTCCTTTAGTTGCTATTCTTTTATTTGCTTTAAAGAGTCTATTTTCTGCTGACATGCTGATTTGATTAAAAATGAAACTCAGGAAAAAATTCTTTGTAGAATATGCTTCGAAGAGCAGATTAACATAGTCTTACTTCCTTGTAGACATCACATTCTTTGTAGGTAAGTAATCTACTACCCCTTGGAGCTTGAATTGCTATTTTTTTGTCATAAGTTTCTTATTATCAAGGAGTATCTTAGATCTTGCATGGAAAAAATTCATTAATTTAGGTAACGCATTGTCTGTTATACAACAGTTTGAATGTGATTAAAAGATTTATTCTCCCTGTTACCTTGCCTGTTTCTAGAAATTTGTGGTAATACTTCATTCATGAGGTTGTTTTGATGCATGTCAGAACTTGCTGTGAGAAGTGTAAAAAGTGCCCCATCTGCCGTGTTGCTATTGAAGAGCGATTGACTGTGTTTGATGTGTAGTTTAGATCTTGTTAGCACAAGGCTAGAAATAGAGGTTCCTTGTAGGACTCTATAATTGCTTGTGGTTTTAGATGAAACAAGCACTCAGAGGTTGGCAAATACGGTCTCTCTTGGTCAATATGTATCGATAATCCCTTAGTGTCAAGGACTTGTAAATATATAATTCAGTGACTTGCGATCGCTACATTGTTGATTTGAAGTTTGTTCTATAAAATATGTGTTTACATTAGCAAAAACAGAAGGAAAAGACATTTGTATTTTTACAGATTTCAATAAATAGGAATTTTCAGAGTTTTAATTGATTGAAGAGTGGCTTCACCGGTCATGATATTTAGCAGTTCGAACTTCCAATATATGTACTAAAGTATATATTTTCATATTTGTTTTTATAATTTCTTTGCAATTTTGATCATTTTTACTCATCATAATTAAGAATAAATGTTACACTAATCACCATTCGCATGACATCGATCTCTTAAGCCGGTTTATAATCAACTAAGGCACTCAAAAACTAGATATATAAAGACATTAACCGAGGCTTCTGCATCACGAAAATACATGATCATACGTTAACCTTGCAACTTAGATATTCATTTGAATTTCAATATCAACTTATAAATTGATACCCTTTATTCACAATATCAACAGGACGAGTTTGTGTATGGATTAAAATGTCGTGATATTTGTCAATATTGTTACGACAATATATTTTGAAGTATATAGGGTGAAAAGATATTTTTTCTCGTATATATATCGACAACGTCGAAGATATGTCGATATCGGTAAAATATCGATAAAAATAAACTAATATCGAGATATTTATAGACATTGTCACGACAATATCATTGACATTTTAAAATGTTGATAAAAATGTTAAATTTTTTTCTTAGTCTTCATTTTTTTTAAAAAAAAAATTATAGTAAATAATACAAAAATAAATCATAGTTTTCTCTCAATAATATGCTGGTAAAATTTTAGAATTACTTGTATTTAACGAGAATATTTGCACCACTTGTATTCATTATTTTGAAATGTTGATAAAAATGTTAAATTTTAATCCCAACTAGTTGAATAATAGATAAAGATAATGTAGAAGAGTGATAAAAGGATCATATCAATCACATGCAGTTGGTGGTTGAATCCATATGGCCCGTGTACTGTTCTCATCAAACAAATAAGACCACTGTAATGACCACGAACTGTCATCTAAATTGTGGTTAGCCTTATGGTATTGTAGGAAACAAAACCGATGGGAACTCGAGTCAGCGGTAACAAATCCGACCCTCGAAATCCTTTGTAAAATTATCATCCGCAGCGGAAACCATGACTATTGAAGCTTTGAAACAAGGTGTTTTAAAGTAGAACAACATCTGTTTACTCAAATTATCTTCCTTTATATATATATGTCTTCTTCGGCCAATCCAACCTTAAAATTCGCCATCCACAAATATTATCAATTATCTGCGAAGAACCTAAGTTGTATACTAGGAAAATCTCTTCTTCCCACTCGAACTATTTCGACTTATTCAAAATTTAATCGGAACAAGGAAAAATCGTCGTTGTTCACAACCAGACTCTAGTTGTTATTGCACCTAAAAGCCCTTGCTACATTTCTTAAAACACAGTAAAGAGTTCCCTTAATGCACTCCACTCTGAAAATTTCCGCCCTAGATCTTAACTTCTCACTGCTTTTCCAATCTACATCACCAGTATGCCATGTGCGTGTGTGGAGGTCCTTATTGTCTTTGTCAACGCGATATGCAACAAAATGTGGACATTTTAGAGGATTATCACCATATGATAAGCTGAATGTGCATTGGAATATGACTCTAGATATGAAATCTGGTTCTTTTGGAGGAAGATTGATAGCCTCCTGAGTAAATATTTGCATTGTACAAAAAAAGTTCATCGCGACGGGTGTTTTGAACCAACTTGTACTTGCAACAAACTGGCTATATTAAAACTATTCAAGGAAACAAAAAAAAAAAAATACTCCCAAGAAATGGAGAACTTTTAGATTGGCTATATTAAAACTAGTCAGAAAAAACAAAAAACAAAAAAACTCCCAAGAAATGGACTTCCAAATTGATTGTTCTTTTTTCTTTTCTTTTTTTTCTTTTCTGAAAAGGAATCGATAGTTCTTGAACCAACATAAAATGTCCTCCATTCTTAGGCGCTTAGAAGCGTCGTAGCATATCGGTCAAAGGAACCAATAGGAATATGGTACCCCTTATTTTAGGCACTTAAAAACATTTCCATATTCTAAGGAGGTTTAATATGCCTAAATATTTATTTTGGAGTCCCAAAATCATCCTAGCTCATTGGGATTTCCTCCACCTAGATGGATAAAAATAAACACTTGAGGTGCTCCTAGTCTAGCTGCTTGTGGTGGAATTTTTAGAAATCATCGAGGATTTGTTCAAGGCAGTTGTAGTAATTTTTTTTAGGCGAATGCTTTGATTTTGAAGCTTAAGGCCATAAACATCTCATCGAAATGGACGTAAGCGTTGGCTTGAGAGTGACTCCTCTATGGTTATTCTTCTTCTTCAACAGTCTTCAATATAAGTTCCATGACATTTGCGCAATGATTGGATTCATGCTCTTTCCTTTCTTCTGAAGATGACTTTTCATTTTTCTTACGTGTATTTTGAAGCTAATTCTTGTGCGGACAGATTGGTTGCTTATGGGATTTCAAATGGACAAAGAATGTGTTGGACTTCTCCTCAATCTCTGGTATTTTTGGCTAATAGCGATTGCATAGGTTTGCCTTACTAAAGATTTTCTTGATTAAGAGGCCTCTATATGTATCATTAAACGTTTTCTTGTACACTTTTGCATTCTTTTGATAAATTTTCTCTTATAGAGGAGGGTTCATTCAATAAATAAATAAGTAAAACAAATACCAGATCTTTTTTTTTTTTTTTTTTGCTTTGTTTAGTAACAATGAGTGTGAAAAGAAGAATAGATGTGATACTCTCTTCACATGAATACACGTTAGATCATCTCCAATGAGAGTGCTATAACTCATATGTTTTAGTATTTTCAAAAAAATATGTCTCAAATAACATGTCATATAATATATTTAATATAATTTTTAGCACATGTTATATGTTGTTTTAAATAGAACACAAATAATAGTATATAGCATATTTGTCAATTTAAGATATTATCATTGTAGAATATAAATTTATAACACTGCCATTAACATATATTTGAATTTATAATATGACCATTATAAAAGTGGTTAAAATTTAGAATATTACTATTATTTTGAAATCTAATATATATATATATATATATATTTCATATTGTAGCTAAAGTTGATACATTTTTATATTTTTTGGTTTTTTTTTCTTTTATTTATATTTTATATAAACTATCCTTACTAAAGTTTATAAATCAGAGTTCTCGTGACGAACTTCACAACATAGGTTCAATTTGATTCAATACCACAAAAAATTATCTGTAGTTGTTATCGATGCTGAGATCAATACCTTTATTTCAAGGATTGTAGCAGTGGAAATCTCTTTAAAATTCTGTCTGCAAATCATGATTACAGTCCCACTATTCTAGACTCGGATATTTTTGTGAGTGACAATCATGAGTTGAAGTATTTTCACTCTTATTTTTTATTTTTTGTATTTATCTTTTTTTACAATCACACCAAAAAAATTTCAACCTTCAATCAGTTGGAATCCAATAACAACAACCGCCGGCCTGCATTATTTTGATAATCCAAAGTATTAGGCTCATAATCAATAGATCTTTATATTCCATGTGTTGACGGAGGTTTTATCAACAATAAATTTAGAAAAAATCAAGAGATGTGGCTTGTGTGAATTGAATCAATAATCAAAGCAAAAAATAAGAGAAGATTTTATAGTGGTTCAGCTCCGAAAAAGATGAGTCTACGTCCACTGTTTTCTCACTATTTTATGAATAATAATGAACACTCAAGGTTACAATCTCGTCTGGGAATTAGAAAGACTGAAAAGCTATTGAGAATACTAAAAACTTAGACTACCCAAAGATTTGAATACTCTCAACTTGAAATACCCATAACTTGGATTTTCTTTAACTTGGATGATCCTTCGGAACATTGAGTCCCCTTTATATAGATAAAGGTAATCTTATGTCCCTAGGATCCTAATTGTATAAACGGATAACTATACAACTGGATAATGTAATTGGATAATAATTCAAAACGGATAACTAGTTGATCACAAATAGGATACTTCAGTTTCCCTTTCCTTGTAGGTTTCTTTCATAGCATTTACTTGTTTCCCTCTTCTTGTAGGTTTCCTTTATAGCATTTACGTGTTTCCCTCTTCTTATAGGTTTCCTATTTGACAAGGCAAACTGCACAGAGAAGGTCGCACAAAACCTGTGGAAGAGGTCGCATATAACCATCACGGAGGAGGTCGCATATAACCCTCACGGAGGAGGTCGCATATAACCATCACGGAGGAGGTCGTATATAACCCTTATGCGACCTTAGGATTTTAGACCGCACAACAATTGGCCCCCAGCTCCATTAGTTCTTTAGGATGAAATGGAGCTTCCAATTACCGTGCCACCTTGTGATGTCATAACTTAAACTTGTGGTCTGAGTAGTCGAAGATTCGTCAGATTCTAAATCTCATCCTCAAGATCACTCGTATCTTTTCTTTTTTCTGTCAGAACGGAACACGTGTAGCTAAGAGCGAAATTTGAAGAAGTCTAATGATATCAACCGTCACTTTTAAAACCAAATCTTTTCAAATTTTAAACAATCCTGATTTTTCGGATAGAATCAAATCCCAAGCAATCTTCAGCCTTCAGATTTAAAATTCAAATTCTCTGATCTACGGTTGCGATTTAACAGTACCTAGGTTATAAATATCAGAAACCATCCCATCCTGTTTCATTTTACTGTATCTCTTAGAAAACTTCAGAAATCCTCAGAACCCTAGCGCCGTTTTATCTCCCAGGTCGCTCCAATCACCGCTTCTTCTCTGACGAAATTTCGAATCGACTCAAACCTTCCTCTTCTGAAGAAAGGTCAGTATGTCTTCTCTTATTTCTTTCATTCTTGAAAATAACTTCAATCTTTGGGAATAAACTCATTTCACCGAAGTGAAACAAGAGATTTTTTCCTCTTATACTCCCCCTTTTTTAGTCTGTAGAGTAGAATTACTAGATATCACTTAGAAATGATCCTATGAAAAGAATTTCTAGGGTCTGATACCCTATTTTATTCTCACTGAACTGATTGTTCATTTACTGATGAACTGCTCGAACACTTTCTGATGAACTGCTCGAACACTTTCTGATGAACTGCTCGAACACTTTCTGATGAACTCGTAGACCATTTAGGAATAAACTTGTTTGTTTAGTGCAATTTTAGGATAAATACCCAGAATGTTAGCATAGTGAAAATCCTCAATATCTGAATCCCTGCGTATTTCTTTTTAGATGTCTAGTAGTGAAGAACTATTTAGGGAAGGAAATGTCTTTTCTGGGGAATCTAGCTCAAGTGTTAGTTCCATTAACCTTGAGGATTATCTCGAGCCCGAACCTGAGATAGAAATAATAGGGGCAAGACAAAGTAGTCCTCGAATAGGCGATCTTCCCCAGGATTAATGGCCTAGACACAAAAGGGATGCTCCCGCATTTTCTTCTGGCTATCAGTACGTAGAGGGGAACTGGTCATGTACCAACGTTCGAACGAGCTGCACGCCGAACAAACTCAGGAAAATCGTGAGTAGCTACAAGATCGCCATCCCCCTTCGTCTTCCAATGGAATTCAACCGTCTACACACACCCCCTCATGGACTCGCTTCCTTTTCTGAGGTAGTCCTTAAATGCGGTATGCATCTCCCCCTCCATCCGTATATAAAATCGATCATTGATTACTATGGAGTCGTCCATTTTCAATTGACCCCTAATACTTATAGATATATGGTAGGTTTGTATATTCTATATCATAAATTAGGTTTAGAAACCCCTTCTCCTGAGGAATTTGCTTGGTTCTACCAAATAAAGTCAAATCCATCAGATCTCGGCTTCTTCTATACGAGCAAGTGGTCGAATCAAGCTATAAAAACGATCTACGGAGTTCGCAACAACATGGGAAAATGGAAAAATCCATTTTTCCATTTTGACTATGCAGCCAATGACTTCTTTCAAAATCCCGGTAGGTAGTCTTCCAATTTATTGTCTTGTTTGTATATTTATTCTTTATACTGATCGCATTCCAATGTCATCGCAGATAATAGGGATCGACCCGGACTCTCCAGGGATCAGCTCGCAATAGTATATCATATCAACGACCTTCCAGTTGAAGAATTTAACTGGAAGGTACTAGGCACAACGAAGAACCTAGTCGTTTGCGGTCTGATTCCGAAGGGTGCCGCGTTCCCAGACCCCCCGATTATCTCCTCCAGACCAGCGAGCTCGAAGAAGAAGCCCAGAAAGAAGACGGACTTAGGTGCCTCATCCTCCAGGATCAGAAAAAGAAAGGCACTGGCCATACCACCTCGCTCTGAGCCCTCATCTCCAGAGACCGTGTCCCCACCAGCTCCCCAGGAAGAAGGTAATTACACGCTCATTCTAATTACCTTTATATTTCGTTTCCTCGCTCACTAACATTCTCTGTTGTACAGAGATGGTCATTGGAAGCGGTCTGCGAGCTCCTCCATCAACTCTGGGTCAATAGCAAAAAACAAAACACCTGAGAGTACGCCGCCATCAAAAGAGAAGGAGAAGGTCGACTGCTCAAAGAAGAGAAAAGTCACCTTCGAGGACGTCCCAGCGAGCTCGCCCCCTCCTTAACCATCTCAGCCAGTGAGTACTTCAGAACCCCCTACCGAGGCTGCTACCTCTTCGGAACCGAACTTGGCGGATAAAAGCGACGAGCTCTTCGCACTCCTTAACCAACTACCAGAGAAGGCTTGTATGAGTGCAGCCTTCATCAACCGCTTCACGTCTGAAGAAGGTTAGGAGCGAATAAAGCGACGTTCCGCCAAGGTCGCCTTCGGATCTACAATGAGGATACTGACTAATGTAACTTTCTTAATTCTCTCACTTTTGATGTTGACTTGGAGATTTTCATATATATATATATATATATATATATATATATATATATATATATTTTAGACTACGGCTGCTACTGTCCTGATGCACGATCCAGTTCTCGAATGTTTGGAGAAAGCTGAGAAGGTCGATGAAATAACTCAAGCATTCGAGAACTCGGAAAAGGCTTGGGAGGAAGAGAGAGCAAACTTCCACTCTGAAAAGCAACATATGCTCGAGGACCTAAACAAGGAGAAACTCGCCAAGGAAAATCTCGAGGAGAGAGTCAAAGAGCTCGAGAAGGTTGTTTCTGAGTATCCGGACCGTATGAGAGAAGCGACCACCGAGGCGGTTCACAAAGTCATCGAAGAGTTCAAAGCGACCGAGGTCAAAGAACTCGAAGATAAGGCTAGTGATATCGCCTCGTCGACCATCATCTTCAATATATTCTGCGAGTATCCGGACTTTGACTTCTCCATCCTTGGCGAGGATGTGGTCGAACTTGTGTAGAGCTGGAAGGAGGATACAAACAAAGCTGGTGATGACGGCGCGAGCCCTTCCTCATGAAGTGGTCTTTTTTGTTTTTTTTATTAAAACAATGCGGGCTTTGTCCCCTTTCTGTATGGA
>JXTB01000024.1:1476975-1505003 GCA_002914805.1 Parasponia andersonii | reverse complement strand
AGTGCGACGAGACCGGCTGTGGTCGCTATGATGCGATACAGATCGATCGTGACCACGTCGTCGCTCCAAATACTGTCTTAGGTCTGCAGGATCTTGTCTTGACTCCCTGCTGATTCTTTCGAAGACACTTCTCGATAATCTTCCTTGTTCACTGCTCAAGCGATCCTGGTTATTAGTGGATTTACGAGAACATTGTGTACAATCACGGTTCGTACTTGAACTCTCCGTACCAAATTCTGGTGGCAAGTTTATGACCTTGCCTTTCCCTTTGGAGTTGTGATCTTCATGACGCTCCTGCTGAGTTCTTGGCTGGTCGCGTCTTCTTGTTTCGAGGATCTATATTCCCTTCTCAGGTAATTGAGCAGGACATTCTTTGGGACGTTCATGTTGTGGTAGAGTCACCATCTGCCCTTCAGCAAGTCGTCACAAGGTGTCATTGATCTGGTTAGTGACTTGCTGAAGGTTCACGAGCGTTTCCTCCATACGATCCTGTCTCTGGGATAGGTTCTCTGTTACCGTCATAGTAGGCTGATCCGGAGTAGGGTCTGCCTGTGTAGCAGCGGTACTTTGAGGTTGATTTTGGCTAGTTCTGGTGACTCTGGTAGTGTTTCTAGTATTTGCCATTATTGAAAAGGTGGAATTTGACAAATTTTTCTGTCGGAATAGCCCTCCTTCTAGCGCCAATTGTTGATGGAGGTTTTATCAACAATAAATTTAGAAAAAATCAAGAGATGTGGCTTATGTGAATTGAATCAATAATCAAAGCAAAAAAGAAGAGAGGATTTGATAGTGGTTTAGTCCCGAAAAAGATGAGCCTACGTCCACTGTTTTCTCACTATTTTATGAATAATAATGAACATTCAAGGTTACAATCTCGTCTGGGAATTGGAAAAACTGAAAAGCTATTGAGAATACTAAAAACTTAGATTACCCAAAGTTTGGAATACTCTCAACTTGAAATACCCAGAACTTAGATTTACTCTAACTTGGATTTTCTCTAACTTGGATGATCCTTCGGAACATTGAGTCTCCTTTATATAGATAAAAGTAACCTTATGTCCCTAGGATCCTAATTGTATAAACGGGTAACTATACAACTGGATAATATAATTGGATAATCATTCAAAACGGATAACTAATTGATCACAAATAGGATACTTCAGTTTCCCTTTCCTTGTAGGTTTCTTTCATAGTATTTACTTGTTTCCCTCTTCTTGTAGGTTTCCTTTATAGCATTTACGTGTTTTCCTCTTCTTATAGGTTTCCTATTTGACAAGGCAAACTGCACGGAGAAGGTCGCACAAAACCTGTGGAAGATGTCGCATATAACCATCACGAAGGAGGTCGTATATAACCATCACGGAGGAGGTCGCATATAACCCTTATGCTACCTTAGGATTTTAGACCGCACAACACCATGTAATAGATATGACACATAACTCACATTGTGAACAAGCCGACAACTACGGTAAACTAATTGACTATTGCAAGCAAACAAATAAAATCGGTGGCGTGTGAACAACAAGTCTTCGTCTCTGTGGAAAAAACGGGCGGAGTAGGAGCAAGACGGCAACGGCGAAAAATTCCTGCGGCAGTGGCGAGATTCTTAATACAGTGGCTGGATGAGAACGGTGGACCTAGAACCTTTTTTTTTTTTTTTTTCGTATGGTTTGAGCAATGGCAGCTCAATAAAGTTTGGATTTTTTTTTGTATCATTTTTTATTTTGGGGTTAATAGATTTTGATAACAGATGGAAGTTTCGGTCACTGAAGCACTTCAGTGATTCTTTTTTTTTTTTTTTTCCTTTTTTACATAGACTAAAAACAAAAAATTAATTGGCTCTGGTAACATTTTGAAAGAATGATGTTCATGCATAGTTTTAATTTGGACAAATACAAAATATTTATAAAGAGTGTTTACGATAAAATACCTTACAAATACATTCCCTAAAATCAGCCACAATTACATTAAAACAAGGAAAAGGAATTTCCTTAAAACAAGGAAAAAAGGACTCAAACCCACTCCAACAATGCCTGGTCGGAGAAGTGAAACATTTCATATTTTAATTTTCATTAAAATATTTTCTTAAATAAATATGTTGTAATTTCTCTCATTTTTCACCGTGAACTTTATTGCAACTTTCTTTATTGAAGATGGATAGACTTTCTTTTTAGAAGGCAAAAGAGAAATAGACTTGACATGTTTTGAAATTTCAAGAAAATAAAAGATAAAAGCATGACAATATAAAGGTTTAATTTAACATTTCTAAAAACTCATAATTTGCGTCAACAGTTAAAAAGTACATTATCATTTTATACTAATTTCCAAAAAGAAAAAATGACTAATTAACTCGGGCATGTGTTTATGATTTATTAATTAAGGATGGAAAATTGAAATATCAATCAAAAAGAAATTAGACAAAAATAATAGAAAATAATATATTGCAAATAGACAAGATAGCTATTGTGGATGATATGTGGATCATTAACCATGTAGTCGGTGGTTCAATCGGGCAATCCAAACTGCTTGTATATTGTGCTCAATAATAATAGAGCAAGGCCTTTTATCAAAAATAAAAAATAAAAAAAGAGAGCAAAGCCTTTGAAATCGCCGATGGAATTGACATAACCTCGTTTAGGCTGTTTAGTCAAATAGGCTTAAAATTAGGTTTCAGTTAATTTCACAGCCTTTTAGAATGGTTTTTAGCTATGGTAGTTAGCCTCTTCTTTGATGAAATTTTTGTACACGCAAGAATGTCCTTTCTCTACAATTTTGATATTTGAGCAAGTTAAAATATGTGTTTATAAGTTGGGTTTTGTACTTCCCCTGGTTTAGACTTGAGAGATTTAATCAAAATCAAAACCACTAGACATCAGTTTTAAGTTCAAAATTGCTATTCAAAGAAAATTTTTGTTGAACTTAGTCAATCTAGTCAAACTTAACTAAGTCTGGTTAAAATTGATTGGAGTATTATGGAATTTTTTTTGACACATTACCAAAAAAATTACAAAGAAAAATAAATAAAAAGATGAGGTCATTTTGCGAAAGAAAAATTGGGAAAAAAATTATTGAGCTAAATAATAATGTCATTTTGTTGTTTTGGTTGACGCTAATATCAACAAAATATTTGAAGAGTGGACCATTTTTTTATTTGACTGAATGTGAAGGTGATTTGCTAGAGTACTTAATTATAGTTTATATGAGTTTTGTAGTTCGCGTTTTTGTTGTGAATTATGGAATATTGTGAATTGATATATAGAATGTGATGAATTATTGTATTGTATGAATGATTATATATAAAATATTCATTATATTATTTATAATAGGTAATAATTTTTTAAAATAATATGATACTTGTCTAAAATAGATAAAATATTATTTGAAATATTACAAAATGTTTTTTAACAAAATAATATGATGATTTATGTTACAACTTTTGCTTCCCTTTCTTTGTTGTTCCTCTTCGTTATAATTGAAAAAAAAAAATTAAATAGACTATATATTTTTTTGAAAAAAGAAAAATTATAAATTTTTTGTTGCTAAAGTATAAAGTACTTACTTTTAGGAATAAATAAATTAATTATTTGGTTAATTTTTATTTTTTGATGCTTCTATTAATGTTATTTCTGACCTGAAATGCAAAAAAAAAAAAAAAAAAAAAAAAAGATATATTATTAGTTAAATAACAAGTAACATATTTTGTATTTTATTAGATTAAGTATAAATTGGTGATAATTTTTTATTTTTCTATAATTTTTTTGGGATCAGATGTTTTTGGATCTAGTGATATGGTTGATTCATCGTCATCAAATATTTTTGATATGATTGTGTCAATTAAAGCTATTTTTATTTTAAAATAAATTTGAAGTATTTTTATTTATCCGTATAGTTGTTCAATTATTAGTGATAATATCGATGTAGCTTTCTTTCATTGTTAATATTAAACATGGTTTTTTTATCAGAATTTGGGCTAATTTTCCAAAAATTATTACGTTGGTGAATCCTATGTCTTCCTTGATTCTGGTATTTAATTTATACATGTTGAAACAATAATATGAGTAAAAAATTTAGCATAGAAAAAAAATAATTTAATTAATGATTAGTGATGTGAATTATAATTTTTATTTTTTATGAGTGAATTAACTGAGATAATGTTAATATAAATTATTGGATTCTATTTTGTACCATGGAATTAGAATTGATGTAAGATGATCGCACCACTATTCATTTCGTACTTCTTTAACTTGTTTGAAATATTGGTGGCAAGAATTATAGTACCAATTTTGATGGATTTCAAATTTGAATATTGTTGCTTTTACTGTAAATTTGATTTCCTGGAAAAAAAAACTGATATTAGTATAAATCATAATATGTAATGATATTTTTGTTACTATTATTGTATTTTTATTAACCTGTTGTGTCAAGAAATCTAATTATTTAATTCTGTAATTATTTTCCTATTCTACAATTTTTATTGCTCTGGCAATTGTATTTATCTTAGAATAGTATTTGGCAGGAATTCGTGTTATCCCAAGATTAGCAAACTTAAGAAGGGGGGTGAATTGGATTTTAAAAATTTTTACAAAATTTTCGAATGAAATAACTAGAATATACAAATGATGAATAAAACAAGTAAAAATAGCAAGCAAATACAATTTCAAAGTAAATAAATTAAAGATGTGGGGATAAAAAGATTGCAAACGATATTTTTATGAGGTTCGATAAATGCGACGGTTTATCTATATTCGTGACCCTCAGCAACTTGTTTGAGCTTTCCACTAATGGATCAAAATTGTGGGCTTGACTAACCTTTGTATAAACAAGTGATTTCTCCTTAGACACACTCACACTTTTACAATAATTTTGACTCTAGCTCTATTATGTCTAACTTTGGATTGTTTAGATTTCAATGTCAACCTCACTTATAATCAGGTTGTTTATGAATATGGTGCCAACCTTACGTATTGTAAGGTACGAAGTATATTTTTGAATTGAAACACTCAACAAGAATCTTTCTTCTATACAATTTGATACAAGGTGAACTTAAGGAGAATGGGTATAAGTACAAGATACGATCTAGTTTGGCTTAATAATTTTTGTGAAAAGATATTTGAAAGTTTGATCACAAAATGTAGACTTACAAGTATTGAATGATAGTTAAAAGTAATGTAGGATTGTTTAAAAAGATTTTTTAAATCTTAAAATAGCTTCTATTTATAAGCCCATTTGAAAATTAGTCGTTTTAAACAATTTAACACAGTTTCTAGAGTTTTCGGTAGACTTGCCGATAGATTGGTAAAGTAGCCGGTAGACTCCCAAGACTAACCGTTGGAAGTGCAGTTGTAACGGTCGAAAATTAACGGTCAAAAATGAAATTTTTCGGTCTACCGAGCGGTCTACCGCTAGTCAATTTTAGTCTACCAGTAGTTCATTTTCGGTCTACCTATAACTTTCAATTTTGACAACTTTTTGGCGTTTTTGCAAATTTTAACAGCTTTTGCATTTTTCAAAATCTAACTTCTAAACTTGTCACTTTAAAAACATTGGAATTCACTTTGAAAGGATATTTTCGCTATTGCAAACTTGTTTTAGTTTCTTAAAGGTATTTAACAATAATTTAGAAAGTGTTCATATCAAAATAAATTCTAGTTTGCAAATAAAAAATCTCTTTTTAGCCTAAATCATGATTTTAAGTATATTTGTAACTTTTAAAGATCATAGGACTTATTTTAAAAGGTGTACAATTAATTTTTCAAATCAAATAAACACTTTGAAAGTGGTTTAAGAACTTTAGTTTGAAAAATCCTTTTATTAGAAAATTTGAGCCCATAAAAGATCATAAGATGTGCATACATAAACTCTCCTATAAGACTAAATACCTTTACCCCTTTTTCTAACTAAGTCTTGTATCGTTGATCTTGATGATCTTCGTGCTACAAGCTCTTCTCTCCATAATCATCTTAAAACTTGATTCCTTGATCAATTTAAGTTAGAGTTTTTAAAGTTATTTCACTACACACTCAAGTTAAATCATTAGTACTAAATCAAATTTTTGTTATTTTCAAAACAAGAGTGAGTAAGATTAAAACCTTAATTTCTTAACAATTCGATGTGCTGTATTATATGTTGAAATCTAAATAATAGATTGGTAAAAAGAAAATAAGGAAAAAATAATATTTAATAAAAACAAATAAGATATGATATATGTATATATATATTTACTTTATAATTCAAGAAAAATATGATTATTTTTTTTTAATGCATTAGTTTATGGTATATCTATATTCATATAATATATTGTTGCATATGTATTTGCAGCATATATATTTCATGTTCAGTATAAAAGTTAATGTTAGTTTATATAGAACTAAAGTATACAAATATATTTATATATGCATATGTATAGAATGTAATTACTAATCCCCTGGAGATTGTTTTATTATCATAAATATAAAAATAATTATAACTGGTTTGTCCATCATTTTTAGAATATTTTTATTAAATTTTTTTTGTTGTTTCTTCTCGTAAAGTGATTTATAATTTTTTACTCATGTAATTAAATGAAATAATGTTGGAATTTTATGTATGAATTTTAGTAATAATGAATTGCTTACCTGATAGGGCTAAACAACAAAAGTGAAAAACCGAGTAAACCAACCAAATTATGACCGAAATAACCGAACCCGAAATAACTGAAAACAGAAAAAACTGAAAAAGAAATAACCGAACTACCTCGGTCGATTTGCTATGTGAGTTCATACCGACCGACAAAACACCGAACCGATCGGATAAATAGCCTATGTATTTGATTTCTAACATATGTACTTATGATTGTTAAGTTAATGATAAAAAGAAAAAAATTCGTGACTTATCAAATTGAAAAAAGAATCACATTGAATATGACTATCAGCCTAGTCTTTTACTTAAGTCCAAGCCCAACAAGTTACTTATGTCCAAGCCCAACCACAAGCCCATGCAGTCACTTAGTTCCCACATCTCCACTCCCAGATAATGCTTTCAATATATTTTAGCCCAGTCCATTAGCCACTTCCACTTACCTAATAACTTCAAACCCTAAATCTGAGAGTGCCGACACTTTCTCATCTCAGTCATCTCTTGTCGCCTGCATCTTCTTTTATGCAGTGTGGTTCTCTCTAATCTCTCTCTCTCTCTCTCCCTTCTCCAGTTAGCTAGTCCACTAGGGTACAGAGTGTGCCAATACTTGTATACCACGACTTCAATCTAAAGCTGTAAATCAATTTGAAGTTTTATCCTTCTTTTTCTTTTGACTATTAATCTCTAAGTTAAAAAGATGATTGTGCAATTGAATATTTTTCTTTTATTTTTTATTTTTCGTATAGATTTGTTGATATCATGTATGATTATTAGACTGGACCACCTTCCCTTTTTTTTTTTTTCCCCCCCCCTTTTTACGGGGGGTTTTGCTTCGGTTAAAACCGACCAAACTGAGGAATACTTGGTCAGTTTTTTCTTCATCATCTAATGTTCGGTCGCTTTTCGGTTCATATTTCGGTGAACGGAAATTCGATCGATCGGTTTGGAAGGTTGCAAGTCGCCGTCCAAACCGACCGATGGTATCATTTTTTCTTTAACATTTGTTTTTTCTAATTCTTGCTTGCATCTCCGCTAACACTCTTGTAATATATCTTTCAAAAAAGAAAAGAAATTAATATAAGAAAATCTAATAATTATTGGTAAGTGTTAACGAAGAAATAATGTTATAATTAATGATATTGAAAAAAATATCATGACCACGTTGTAGCATTGAAATGTGAGAAATGATTTTGTATTTTGGTTTGTTCCGTCTTATATTAAAATTGCTAATCAGATATATTTGTTCTTTAAATATTTGCTGTGAGATGTGAGATGTGAGATGTAATCTGCCTTTTGAGCTATGATTATTTCATGAATTGTTTTATGTTGCATTTTACAAAATAGGGTTTAATTATTTTGATATTTTATGAGATTAAATGCTAAAATATATACATATTGATTATACTAAATTATAATGGAGTACGATATTAGGTAATTTAATGTAATTTTTTTCTCTCATGATCAATTAAGAAATAATCAAGATTTATCTGTCCGATTATGCAATTGTTATCGTGCGAGAGAGTCGACAGATGCGAGGTAGGTCAATGTGAGCTTTAATCAGTCCATAAATCTCATTTGGATTGAGAGATTGTATTGGCATTGCAAATTTTATTTTTAACTGCAAAAGAAAAAAATTAATAAGATAAGAACTATGTTAAGAATATTTGAAAATTTGATATAAAAAAAGTGAGCAAATGCATATATAAATTTATGTTAAAATAATATTTAATATTGCTTAGTTGATAATGTAATATTTATACTTAAAGCTATATCAAATTTTTTTATAAATTATGTTTTTAACATTAGTCGAATATTTATCAATGGATTTATTTATTAATATATATAATTTTTTTAGAGTTGTTATTCGTGATAAAGTTACGTACAATTGACTATACGTAAAGATTTTATTTTCTAAATAAATATCTATTTTATTTAACGATTATCTTTTATTTTTATTTATTATCATTGTATAAAAGGAGGTTTTTATAGGAAATTATCGTATTTTTAAGGTAAATAATCATTTAGATTTGTTTATAATTATTTCTATATTTAGAATGTATACTTTTTTATTTTCATTATTTGAATTTGTAATTTGACTTTGTACGATTTTGTTTGTTAATTGTGACATCATAAGTCTTGTGCTGTTACAAAATTTTATCAAATGATTTAAACTTTACAATAAAATTAGGTTTTTTATTACTAAAATTCTCTAAATTTAGAACAATTTAATGAAATTAAATCTTAACTAAATTTTTAGAACAAAACTCCTTGAATTCGAAACAATTTAATGAAATTAATCTCCCACTTGATTTTTTTAAGCAAAATCCCCTAAAATCTCCTAATATTAGAGCAAATCCCCTATAAGTCCTCTAATATTAGTTTTATTAGAAAAGAATAATTATAATAGTTTTTTTTACTGTTAAGTCATTATTCTCTTATTTATGAATTTTAGGTCCTTAATATTATTTTTTAATTTTAATTTTATTTTTTATTTTTCCTAATTATTTTTTTAAAATAATAATTTTTCTTTATTTCCAATTTGATCACCGATAATGATTGATAACTTATCCCATTATAATTTTTTCTTGTTTAATTTTTTTAGAATAAAATATTTTTAATATTAAAAGCGATTAACGTAAAATAAAAAAATAATACTAAATACCTAAAATAATAAATAAGAGAATAAGAACTTAAAAATAATAAATAAGAGAATAAAAACTTAACAGTAAAAAAAACTAATATAAATATTTTTTTTCTAACAAAACTAATATTAGAGGACTTCATGAAGTTTTGCTTTAATATTAAGAGATTTCAAAAGGTTTTGCTCTAATATTAGGAGATTTCATGGGATTTTGCTCTAAAAATTTGAGTTCAAGGTTAATTTTATTAAATTATTTCGAGTTCAGTAGATTTTGGTTTAAAAAATTGAGTTCAGGGTTAATTTTATGATTTATTTTGAGTTGAGGGGGTTTGGTAATGAAAAGTCGTCAAATTATTGAAGTTCTAATTTTAAGATTTTATTCATGTGGTGGCACACCGTTAAAATTTAAAGTATTACAGATATAATAAATTAAGCTCATCAATGTTTTCAGTTGAGACTATTATTATATCATAATTTGAATAATTTTTCGATTCATTAGGTGTTAAGGACAATATATATTTAATTATATCATCAACTATTTTATTTTTTTGAAGTTATTATTTATTTGTATTGTATATAGTTTGTATTGTTAAAAAGCATTTCAAAATCATTATATATTAATTTGAAAATGTTTTTCAATTTGATTTGATTTGTATTGTATTATGTATTTTTCTAGTATTTTTAATCTATGTTGCATCTTCATTTTTAAGATTTTTTATTTCTTCTACACCATTTCCAATATTTAATATCCATTTTGAAAATTCTAAAATTTCTTTTTTTTTTTTGCAGTATTAAGGTTTTTAATCTCTTATTTTCCGTTAGTGATAGTAAGTAAAAATTTGGCCAAATGTAAGATTATTAATAATATTATGAGCACATTAATATGTTTAAGGTGTTTTAAGTATTTTTTTTATAGTTTTTTGAGATTATATTCTTGTATCATTTTTTTTGTTTATTTAAATTTTAGTCATTATTCTTGGTATTATTGTTGTAATTGTTAAGAAATTAATATTTCAATTTTACTCACTTTATTTTGAAGATAACAAACATTTGATTTAATACTAATAATTTAATTTGAGTGTATAGTGAAATAATTTTAAAAGTTCTAACTCAAGTTGATCAATGAATCAAACTTGAACATAGATGTATATTGGATTTATTATAATCAAGTTTGAAGATGAATAATGAAGATACAAGACCATACTTAGATAGGATATATTTCATATTTAGTCTTATATTTG
The DNA here is from genome assembly GCA_002914805.1 of Parasponia andersonii. Classification (NCBI taxonomy): domain Eukaryota; kingdom Viridiplantae; phylum Streptophyta; class Magnoliopsida; order Rosales; family Cannabaceae; genus Trema; species Trema andersonii. The sequence goes on along the minus strand of JXTB01000024.1, from coordinate 1,494,506 downwards.
ATTTAGTTCATTGCACGTAAATGCTCTTTGCGTTGGCTCATATTTTCAAAAGAGTTTTCAAATTATCTTAAACTTTAAATGATTATTTTAATATAATAGTTTGAAAATAGAAAATAATAATTTTGAATGGGCAAAATATTCTTTGAAATATGATTTCTTAAGTTTAAATAAGTTACAAACATATTTGAAATCATGATAATTTGATATAAGCTACAAAAAGATTTTCTATTTGCAAACTAGAACATGTTACGGTATGAAAATTTTCTAAATTATCATTAAATATATTTGGAAAATTAAAACAAATTTACAATAGCCAAAATATTATTTTCAAATTGACTTCTATTGTTTTTAAAGTGTTTAAAACAAGTTTAAGAGTCAGGTTTTGAAAAACGCCAAAAACTGTCAAAATCTGAAAAATTACCAAATGCTGAAATAGCTAAAATAAGCAAGCTTTTTGGTCTACCAAAAATGGCAGCGAGAAAATATTACCGTTAAAATATGATCGTTGTAAAAGCATTACCAATGGCTAGTACTTTAGTTCTATCGAAAACTTACTTTCGGTTTACCAAAAATAGCAAAAAATGTATCTAATGATTATAAACGACTAGTTTTCATTCAATCTTATAAATAAAAGCAATTTTAAGACTTGAAAGAGACTTTGCATGAACCTAAATTGTTATCCAACTACATTCAATGTACAAAAGCCTATTCTTGCATTGAATTAACTTTCAAATCATATTGAGCCAATCTTAGAGCATCTATTGTGCATTGTTCTCAAATCTCTTCTTAAGTCAAAATTATATTTCATTATTTTGTGAGGAGAGTTTGTGAGTATATTCACTCTTGTATTGAAAAACCATTAAGTCTGTGAGGTGAAGTTGGTACTGGAGTCATAAACAATCCATATATAGGTGAAGTTACCACTAGAGTTTAAACAACCCGATTTATGTGAGGTTGGCACCATTGTCTAAACAACTTGGTATTTGTGAGATTGAAACCGAAGTCTAAACAATCCGATCTAGGCATTATAGAGTCGGATTCAAGGTTATTATAAAGGCGTGAGTATACTTAAGGAGAAATGTGAGTATACTTAAGGAGAAATAACCCGTTATGTACAAGAGTATGTCGAGCCTATAATCTTGATCTGAATAATGGAATCTCAAAGCAAGTTACTGAGGGCTGGGGATGTAGGCAAATTGTCGTGTTTGTCGAACTTCGTAAAAACTGAGTTTTCATTTTCTCTATCCATATATTCTTTACTTTATTGTACACTATTTTATTATATGTTTGCTATTTATTGTGCTTAATTAACTTGGTATTATTGTTATATAGTTGGTATTATTGTTTATTCAGCCTTAAAATTTCAAATAGTAGTCTATAGTTTTATATAATTGAAAAGCTTCCTAAAATATTTTAAAACCCAATTCACCCCAACTTCTTGGATAATCAATCTTAGGCTAACAATTGGTATCAGAGCTTCGTGCTTGAATTTAAAAAACTTAACTGTCTTGATGGCATACCCAATCAATTTTCAAAATATTTCAATGAGATATTTTCAAGTAAACCATTGTCTTTCAATGGTATTAACCACAATATTAGAAAAATTAAAATGATTAAATTTCTTAAATTTATGGATAATGATATATTGAATATTGTCATTCAAGGTCCATATATTCTTAGAAAAATAATTGATGACAAACTTGCTGAGAAAGAGTTAGATGATTATGATGATTATGACAAAATCATGTTTTCTAGAAATGGATGTGTTTTTAATTATTTGTTATGCAGTATAGATATATATATATATATTTATAATAATGTATAATTGGCTATTAATGCCCATGAAATGTGAAAATTTCTTGAAAGCTTATATGCCATCACAAGTCAAATAAAGGAAAATGACAAGGTAATATTTTCCATGCAAGAAGAAGAAATCAAAGCCAGTTGGGATGATAGCAATGATGGTAATTTAGATGATAAAGTTCAAAAGGAAGTAACCAACAAATGCTTTATAGCTATCGATAGTGAGGTAAATTCTCTTGAACTTAACGATGAATTACTTGAAGATTTTGATAATGATAGAGATGAAGAAGAGTTATCATACAATGAATTGCTTGAAGATTTTAATAAATTGCATGATAACTATAAATTGCTTATTTTGAAAAATAGTACTCTTAAAGAGAAATTATCACATCTATCAAAAAAAATTGAGAATTCTTCGAAAGAAAAAGAAATTATTTTTGACTTGTGATATATGTGTATCTTTGAAAAATGAAAGTTTCCATAAAAGAAAAAGATTTAAATTTAGCCAACATTGTCCACAAGTTCACCAATAGAAAGAAGAATTTTGATTTAATGCTTAGTGGACAAAGATATACTTTTGACAAAGGAAGTATATGATACAAACCTTTTATAAAAGAAAAGTATCACAAAAATTATTTTGTGAAAGCAACATCTAGTGATGACTCAAAATATGTTTGCGATTTTTGTAATCAAGATGGACATACAAGCTTTTTATGCTCTATTAAGAAAAATATATATTTTAGTGTCAAATAAGAATGGGTACTAAAGATTTCAAAGACTAACCCCTAATAACTCAAAGTTGTGTATGGGTATCAAAAATCCATATTTGAATCTTTATTGTAGGAATAAGCAAGAAAATAGTTGTTTTAACAAGAAAACTTAATGATTTCACCAAGCTCTCAACTTTCACAAAGAAATGGTTGTGGAAATTCAATTCTTTAGAGATAATACAAAAAGCAAGATCATTGGCATATGTAATATCAATAATAATTCTTTACCTATCTTTGAGAATGTCTTGCTAGAAGAATAATACGTTTAATTTTTGTCAACTTTGTGATTAGAGTGATTGCTTTTTTTTTTTTTACTCTTTCAAATGCTCAATTTGAAAATTTGAATAAATGAGATTATATCGTATGATAATATATATATATATATATTATTGTGGAAAAGTTTTCAAGTCGAGACATTTTTTTTCGCTTTCAAAGAAAATATTTATTGATTATGGCAAATAAAACATGGACATGCTATATAGGTGTAATTTCAAATCTTTTCTACAAGTATCTTGTTATAGTTTACCTAGTCTAATTTTTGGAAATGACAAGATGTGTAAAACATGTCACCTTGAAAAATAAGTCATTTTTTATTATGCTCTTGAGGTACTTGATAATTGCTTTTTAAAGGATTTACATGATTTTCTTTATTTGTTTCAAAATGGCCTTGAACATTTCGTATGCAAATATTTTACTAAAATAGTTCAGTTCTAATTTTAGACGCAGTCCATTTATCAAGCATAGCTTTGCATATTTTCGCCACTATTGATTTAGTGTTGCTGACCTTGAACATTAGTTCAGCGAAATTTGAGCCTATATGAATTTCAATATGAACTTCGTATTCAGCTTGCATTCCATTGGTGCACACTCGAATCAATTCTTCTTTTGAGTTAATTTCTTTACAGTCAAGAGCTATTTCTTTGAATTTGTTCGCATAGGCTATAAGTGATTCATCTTCTCTTTGCATTATGCTCGAGAGATCGAATAAGTCCAACTTGGTTCTGCTACAATGAATTTTCTGCAAAATTTCATTACCAATTTGTCCCAGGTTCCAATACTACTTGCTAGTAAATAGACGAACCAAGAGTATGCTTGGTCAGTACGAGGTTTTGAAAATCCTCTTAGCCTTAATTCATGGTCACTAGCATAGACTCAGAGATCATCTAGAAAACCAATAATGTGTTCCCTAGCATTTCCTTTCTACCCGTCAAATTTTTGAAATTGATGATTAGTATAATCCTTCGAATATGGCTTGGAAAGAATACTGGTAGGATATCGAGGCTAGAAGTCCATCAGAGCCACAATCTTGCTAGCTTTTTCTACACCAAACTTGAGCATTTCTTGTAGTTCTTCCTTTGTAATAAAACTTTTGGAAGTTTCATAATCAGTACCAATTAAAATCATGGCAGTAGGATTGGTAGAGTCTTGATTTGAAGCATGAGAATTATTGTTGTAATGTGAAGTTGGAGTAGAAGGTCCAGCTCCATGAAAATATTTTTATGTCGGTAATCTTTTGGAGAATTTCAACATGAAACAATTACATGTCTGCTTGAGTTTGATTCATGTTATCTAGTGAAGCTGCTAATTTAGCTAGGAGAGCTTGAGCTTCGACATTGATTACTGAATTTTGCTCGTTGGCCATTTTGAGGAAATGAAGAAAAGAAATAAATGAGATTTTTTTAAAAGGAAATTTCTGGAAAGAGGGGACAGAAATTTGAAATAATTTTAGGATGAAATTTTGGAAAGAAATTTGACAAACCTACAAAAAGATGACTTGGTAGAATTTCAGGATGAAAATTTGACAAAAATTTAGGAAGATTTTAAAGACGGATAGGACAGAAGTTTGCGATGAATTTTGAGGATCTTAGGGACACTGAAGAAACCTAGTTTCCTTTGGCTATTCCCTAGTGGAGTCGCCTTAATATTCGGGGTCAGAGTTGTGCTTTGGATTAGTTAATATAACCTGTACTTAATTATGACAAAGCAAAAGATAATTGGGTTAGAACATTAGAATGTACAGCAGAAAAGTTCATCACAACACTTCCACGTGTCAAAATATGATAAATGATCACAATAAGAACAACTCTTCTTACGTATCTCGATAAGATTGATGGTTTCAAGAATAACTCGCTTAGTGTGCATGAGAATAAGCAGAAATAATATAATATTAAAAGTTGACAGAGACGAATAAATCGACAATATTATCAACTAAGACTAGAAGTAATATTATAATGCAATAAATAAATAGGCAAGGAATTAAATATTATTAATTGACTAAAGCGAATTAAATATTACTAAATATAGATTACTTTGCAGAGAAGAGGAAGCATAGTAATTGATTGCTATTAGAGCAGCAATACGAACTTTCTACCAAGGTAGAGAAACAAAATAGATAGTAAAAGAGCAAAAAAATCTATTGGCAACCTTCATGTTGCAACATGACTGATTTCACAGTCATGTCACAATATGAGACTAAATATTTGATCTGATTATATTTTTCAGTATTTGCCTTTTATATGCTTTAGGTCACGATTTGTATAGTTGTCAATCATAAAAATTTGATTATATTAATGAATAAACAAATTCAATTGTACAGGAATGGTTAAGTAATTCTTACCAAAGTTGGTTTTGAGTATATGTCTATATTTCATTAAGGAAATAGATAGTAAAATAGCAAAAAAATCTATTGGCAACCTTCATATTGCAACATGACTGATTTCACGGTCATGTCACAATATGAGACTAAATATTTGATCTGATTATATTTTTCAGTATTTGCCTTTTATATGTTTTAGGTCACGATTTGTATAGTTGTCAATCATAAAAATTTGATCATATTAATGAATAAACAAATTCAATTGTGCAGGAATGGGTAAGTAATTCTTACCAAAGTTGGTTTTGAGTATATGTCTATATTTTATTAAGGAAATTCCTTTAAATGAATATTTTATGTGTAATATCATTTATAGAAGTTTCCTTAACTCATTTGTGCTGATTCTTACTGATTAAAGTTACTCTAATTTATGCTATTAGCTGCCAAAAAGTTTAAATAACTGACTGTTTTGTTTCCAGAAAGAAATCTAGAAGTTTCCTTTTCTGTTACAACATGGCTGGGTTGATAGATTATATTGCAATACGTGGACATAATCAACAATTAATTTGGTAACAAACTTAGCTAATCTTGCAAGTCTTCTAATTAATATTAAATACTCTTAAATATTGTTTTGTAAATCATACACGTGAATGCTTGCTCTTTCACTCTATTTAAAAGCCACTCAAGAGTAGCTTTAGGTAGAGAGGCCACATATTATATTTCGGCTTTGAGTGTAAAAGAAAGGTGTTTTTTATCCATATTTTAGACTTAGGAGGTATCCTAGTCATTTGAGTGATAATGCTTTGAGAAAGTTGTTGATTGTCTTCAAGACTTCAAGTACCTAGAGCGATTTCAGAAGAACGAAGTCAACCGAAGATGAATGGCACTCGCTAGACACTTTGGTGAAGGAATACATTCACATTGCGATAATTAAAAGAGAGATTATTTTATTATATAAGTCAAATTAGTGTTTGTATTCATTCAAACTTTGCTAATAGTATTTATTCTCTGGGTATATCCCCTTAGACGTACGTTATCAGGAGATAATTGAACCAAGTAAAAAATATTTTGTGTTATTTTTACAATTTTCGCATTATCACCTTATGTAATTAATTGAAAATTAGTTATATTTGGTAATACCTGATAAACAAACCTAACAATTTGTATGAGAGCATAACACTAACATTATTTAGGGAGATCTTATAGTATATTTGATCAGATTTTTTAGGTATATCGTTCCTTGCTGAAGATGGGTCCATTTCACGCTATCTATTCCTTAGTGACATGACCTACTCCTATTGGAATGCACGTATGAAAGCCTTCATCAAGGCTCTTGATGAAAAAGCTTGGAGATCTATTCTTAGTGGTTGGAATCCTCCAACTACTAAAGATGAAAAAGAAAAGATAGTTCTTAAACCCGATTTGACATGGTCATCTGATGATGACAAACTTGCTAATTACAATTCTAAGGCTTTGCATGCTATATTAAATAGAGTAGATGCTACTAGGATTAAAATGATTACTAATTGTGATCTGGGAAAAAAGTACGAGATATTTTACAAACATACTTTGAAGGTTCTGGTGATATGAAAAAGGACTAGATTAATCATGTTGATCTCTAAATTTGAGGAATTGAGAATAAGAGAAGATGAAATATTATCTAAATATTTTACTAAGCTTTATAATATCTCTAACGAAGTATCTGCTCTTGGAAAAAAATTTTCAGATACAAAGATGGTTAGAAAAATTTTTCAATCATTGCCTGACAGGTTTCAGCCAAAACTCACGGCAATAGAAAAGGGCAAAATCCTTGACACCATGAAAGTTAAGGAGCTGATAGGGTCTCTTCAGACCTATAAGAGGAATATTAAGAAAAAAAAAAAAAAAGAGAAATCCATCGCATTAAATGTTGCATCTGAACCAACAGAAGAGGTAGTGAAGAAGAAGGTGGCAAGTTTGCCTTGTTAACAAAGAACTTTAACAAGTTCTTGAAGAAGATGAGCAAAAAGTCAAAATCTGACATTTCTTGCAAAGGTAAGCCCTTTTTTAAACCTGATCCTATTAAAAAAAAGGAATTCAATGAAGAGAATATGAGAGGTATGGGCATATGCAAGCTGAGTGTGCCAATATCTTGAATAAAAAGGCAAAGGCTATGACTTCTACATGGAGTGATAAGGAATCTGAAGGTAGTTAAGAAGAAGATGACAACCATATAAATAATCACGTAGCCTTTGGTATTTCTTTGGTTTTAGAAAATGTTTGTTCTTTGCGAAAATATGCAAGTCATGTTGCAATACAGTCTACGTAGAGTGTAACATTTAGGACATAAAAAGATCATGATATTGATTCTGACAGTGATGAATTTGAAGTGAATGAATAATCAATTCGAGCATCATATGAGAATATGTATTCTCAGTGGAATAGAGTAGTTGATCAGAATAGCTCACTTGAAGGAAGGATTTCTGCCCTTATTCAGTACAAGGAGAATTCAGAAAACAAAGTATAGAAATTGGAGGCTTTACTTGTTGAAAAAGAAGCAAAGTTAAAAGAAGTCTCAGCTAAACTTGAAAAGACTCGAAAGTCCTCAAAAATGTTAAATTTGGGGACTTCTAATCTAGATCATTTTTTGACAATTGAAAAATCAAATTCTAATCATAAAGGACTCAGATTTAAAGGTAACCATACTAATGTTTCAACACACCACAAATCAACAACATCTGATTCAACAGGAAAGTATGGTAAGTTTATACCAGCTTGTCACTCTTGCGGTGTTAAAAGTCATATCAGACCTCGGTGTTTTATATTAATGAATTTTTTGGAAAATAAATATTGTTTACATATGATTCCTTTCCAAAGAAAGACCTAGGACAAAGATAGATCTTTCAAATAAAATAAGGAAAGTTTGGATAAAGAAATTAGATTTGAATTTGTTCTACTTCTTTAACTTATTTTAAAACATGTGCTACTAACGATATTAGGTGTTCTAAGTACATAACAGGTGACAAAACTATACTGGTGGATCATAAGAAGAATAAGACGAACAACTTTACTACTGAAGCTGTAAGAGATTATGGTTCAAAAATGCATTTTATAACACAGCCCGACATTGTTGCAGGTCCAGACATTCATGTTTTAACGTCAAACACTGATGCTGTAATATCAACTAAATATAGAGAGATTTTATTTGCTAAACCACCATCTAGGGTGAAGAAAAATCATCCATCTGACCTAATAACAGGTAGTATTTATGATTTAATGGTTATATGGAAAATGATATGCGTTTTTCTTATTTGATTGAGCCTACAATAAAATTATTAATTTTGGAAAAGTTGAAACAGAGATACAGCTTGCAGATATTTCCACAAATTCTTTTGACTTTGCTCATTTTTTATTCCTCAAGGAAAACCTTAGGGATATTTTCCATGTGATTTGTTACTTTTAATTTTATGCTAAATTTTGCCTTTTGAAGTTGGGATATTTTTGTCTAGAAAGCTTAAAGAAAATTTTGAAAAAGATGAATTTTTGTCAATCATGATTTGATTTTCTAATATACATTTTTTGTTGTTTTTATTTTTTAAAATCTTTGAATATTTTAGGAAAAATTCAACATCTTAGATTGGATTTTGATTGAATAACTTTTAATTGTTCGATCTCAGCAAAAAATTTGTGTAAACATGTTCCATAGTCAGAAAAAGCTACCTATATTGATGTGTGAAAGCTATCCATGAGTAATCCGATATTGTGTATTACAAATACAGTAGAGAATAATCTACTATCTGAAAAAAGTTATCTCAGTGATAAAGGAAAGCTACTGACTGTGGGTGCTTTATTTTTGTGCTGTTATTTAAAAAAAAATACAGTAGCAATAAACAAAGATCTATTGCTCAAGAAATCACAGTACACATAAAAGCATGTAATAAATATGAATTTTCGTAGAGATCATTAAAATAAGGTATGTCAGTTATTTTTCAATTTTTTGATGATTAATTTGACCTAAAATTTTCTAGAAATATTGGAGGATAAAAATGGTAAAGTCTAGCTATTTCATAATCATTTTATGATTAATAAAAATTTATCAATTTCTATTTTTTATTCTAGCTTTCAATATCGAAAGTTCTAACTTCGTGGTAAAATGAGACATATTGTAACATTGGAATAAAATATTTTTTCTTAAAAAAAATAGCTAATTGAAAGTCTGCTTGTTGATGTCATATGTTGAACATGTTCTAAAAGATGGTTATTTGATTCCCAAACTTTTTTTCTCTAATTTATTTATTTTTTTCAATTTTGGGTAACTTAAGGGTTATGTGTGTATGTTTCTTTTATCATTGTTCTACCCCTATTTTGTTTCCCAATTTGGTCTCACACATTTTCTCTTTGATGAAAATTGTTCACTTTCCTTTGTCCTACTTCTTTTAATGCTCTCTCTAGTTTTACAGAAGCTTTTAGTTGTGATGAATCTTCCAAATTCATAAAAGACATTGAAAATAAAACTGTTTCTTTTCTTTCTTTATGATGCTCGTGTCATTTAGTGAGGGGGATTTTTTCTAAGGGGGAGTTATGAAAAGAAAAGAGAAAGATCATGATGATACTGATGTCGTCAAATTTCTGATATCCTGAGAAAAGCAAGTCGTTATCTTGTTGTTATAAGCAATAATCAAGACGGAATCATGTCACAATTATGCATTGTTTTTGTTTGACACTCTTTTGCTTTCGCATGTCATGTTTGCTATAGGGCAAGTTTTTTTTTTTTGTTGATGATTGATGATTCTTTATCTTGATTCTTCTATCTTTGGATTTTTTGTCTAAAAAGAGGAGAAAACATGATAATTTTTGGTTGTACTGACTTTTTTTGCAAGAGTATCAAATATTTGTCTATCAAATGCCAAAAGGAGAGATTGAAAGAGCAAAAAATTTGTTGACAACCTTCGTATTGCAACATGACTAGTTTCATGATCATGTTACAATATGCGACTAAATATTTGATCTGATTATATTTTTCACTTTTTTGCCTTTTTTATGCTTTAGGTCACGATTTGTATAGTTGTCAATCATAAAATTCTGATCATATTAATGAATAGACAGATTCAATTGTGCAGGAATGGGTAAGTGATTCTTATCAAAATTGGTTTTAACTATATGTTTATATTTCATTAAGAAAATTCCTTTAAATGAATGTTTTATGTGCAATATCGTTCATGAAATTTTTATTAACTCATTTGTACTGATTCTTATTGATTAAAGTTACTCTAATTCATGCCATTAGCTATCAAAAGGTTTGAGTAACTGACTATTTTGTTTCAAAAATGACTGGGTTGACAGATCATGTTGCAATACGTAGACAAAATCAACAATTAATTTGTAGATCATTTTTCTAAATTTGGTAACGAAGTTGGCTGATTTTGCAAGTCTTCTAATCAATATTAAATGTTCTTAAATGTTGTTTTACAGATCATATATATGAAGACTTGCTCTCTCACTCTATCTAAAAGCCACTCAAGAATAGCTTTAGATAGAGAGGCCACATATTATATTTTGGCTATTGAGTGTAAAAGAAAGATATTTTTTTTAGCCATATTTTAGACTTAGGAAGTATCCTAGTCATTTGAGTGATACTGTTTTGGGAGAGGTGCTAATTGTCTTTAGGAAAAGATTGACTTCAGGTACCTAAAGGGATTTCAGAAGAACGAAGTCAACCTAAGACGAATGGTACTCGCTAGACACTTTGGTGAAGGAATACATTCATATTACAATAATCAAAAGAGGGAGTCTTTTATTGTATAAATCAAATTGGTATTTATATTCATTCAAACTTTATTAATAGTATTTATTCTCTAGGCGTACCTCCTTAGACGTAGGTTATTAGGAGATAACTAAACCAAATAAAAATATCTTATGTTATTTTTATAATTTCCACATTATTACCTCATGTAATTAATTGAAAATGAATTATATTTTGTCATACCTGATTAAACGTACCTAATAGATATATATATATATATATATTATACAGAAAGCACAATACCTTGGACACATGTATGCATAAGTGGACTTGTTGACCAAGTCTTATGCAAATAAAATGGAGATGCAAATCATATGGAGATAGTAATAACAACGAGAAAAATGATCGGATTATGAGAGATAAAAGTGACGATGGGGCAGTCAAAGGCCTATTTTGGAATTATTTGATTATACTTGCAAAGTGATTGGATAGTGATTATATTGTTGGATTTAAAACCCATTTTTGCAGCGGAAGACTGGCCCAGGAATATTCAAAAATTTTCTCAAAACAATTGGCTATATGAGTGCATAGTATTAATTCATAGCAAATAGGAACATAAAAAGAGAATAGATCTAATACCTCTTGTAGCCTATCAGCGGATCCTAGTTTTACTGTCTTCTCAACCATGATCTTCCAATCCAAGCCTCAAGCACAACTGTATGAACGTGTGGGTATTGCGTATAATCTCTTAAACTCATACTTTAGGCCCTTACAATTTTCTCAACACATGAGATTGCAAGGATTTGTCCTATAGAGAATAGGAAGACTCTTCTTTTTCTCTATAATTTATGGAGGCTCAGTAGAAAATAATACATTATCTCTACTTATTATCTACTAGGATTTCCTTTATATATATATATATATATATATATATATATTAAACTATTTAATAAATAATATATTAATCAAATCAAAATATATAACCTTTTTAAAAAATGTTACTAACTTTTTTTTTAATATATTAAACGTAAACTTATATATATCTATTTAATCTAATTAATATATATATATATATATATATATATATATAAACTAGCAGATAATTCACTCCTTCAAGAAAGAGTGTTTCACTTTTAGTCAGTTTCTCAATTTCTATTTATCTAATTATCTGATAATTAGATATTTTTAAATTCAAAATTTAAACAAATTAGGAAACTTATCTCTTCATAAATTTAAATTAATTAATTAATTAATTACTTAATAACAATTATTAATTACATATAGATAAACTATTTATCTAGACAAAATATGCAGTAACAGAAATAATGTAATATCCAGTACAATATTTGTAAGAGGTGGAATTGGGGACCTATAGACCTATAATTCAAGCTCCAATAAATTCTGACAATTAATTAAACTCTTTAATTAATTTGTCTAATTTATTAATTCCAGTATTACTCCACTAAAAATCCGGAATTGCACTCTTGAAATTACAAAATTAATTTACTCATAAAACAGTGAGCAATCCATCGATTTAATCATTATATGTAGTTCAATCCTCCATAGACAATTCATAATTGGAGCTAGGTTATATTCCGTTTACCTCTTCAATTACATCTTTATCCTTGTGTACTGTTGTTTCTCTAATGAACAATTAATTTATAAATCTATTATAAATTGAATACTCAAACTGTTCAAGTCCTGAATCAATACACAAGGGAATCATCTTTCTAGTTTCCTAATGGAAGGAATGGATTCCATATCTGTAAGTTACATTCCTAGCTACTTATCTCATCATGCTCCTAAGATACAAGTATTTCGATCTGTTTAAAAACAAACCTTTAACAAGTATGTCAAAGAATATAATGTTATAAATAGGGGTCTATAACTACTCAGGATTAAAATTGATCTATATATGATCATCTAGTGATATTATTTGAACTCTCAATTGTTAACAGAATCTATGTGAGATTCAAATCATGTCTGGTCCAGTCCTATATAATCAAATTATATAAAGTACCTCCATTGTGGTGTTAACACATCAATAGTCCGGATAAGACTATTATATTCTCAATATTAATGAACCGTACTAATAATATTTAATTAAAAATCCCAAACTTAATTAATTATTACAGACTATATTTAGTTTATTATCCATAAATTTAATCCTCATGTATATAACACTTATATGCTAAATTTATGGTCACATAAATAAATTAGGGATTTTCTAATATTTAATGACATACCATTAATGCACAAATTCAAATAGAAAAATGTCATTTTATTAATTCAACAAATATCCAAAATATACATACTTTTAGGGCATAAATCCTAACAATCTCTCACTTGCCCTAAAGCAGGTGAGACATGTCTCTCAATCCTAAACCCTCTAAGTGACCCTCAAAAGTCTTCGCTAAAAGCGTTTTTGTAAAAAGATCAGTAATGTTGTTTTCGGATGCTATCATCATAACGACCACGTTTCCTTGATATACTATCTCTCTAATCAGATGATACTTCCTTTCTATATGCTTTCCTCTCTTGTGACTTCTTGGTTCTTTTGAATTCGCCACCACTTCACTATTGTCGCAGTATAAAGTCAGTGGCTTATCCATATTTGGAACAACTTCCAATCAGTAAAGAACTTTCTGAGCCAAACTTCTTCTTTAGCTGCTTTACAAGCTGCTATGTATTCTACTTCCATAGTAGAATCTGCAGTGCTGGATTATTTAACACTTCTCCAGACAACGGCTCCACCACTAAGAGTGAACACTGATCCAGACGTCGACTTTCGAGTATCTTTGTCTGATTGAAAATCAGAATCAGTGTAACCAGTAGGAATCAAGTCCTGACTTGAATAAACCAGTATATGATTTCTCGTTCTCCTAAGATACTAGAGAATATGCTTTACTATTATCCAATGATTTAATCCTGGATTTGATTGAAAATGACTCACTATCCTTACTGCGTAGCATATGTTAGGCCTAGTACACAACATGGCGTACATAAGGCTACCAACTGCAGACGTATAAAGAACCCATCTCATATCCTCTTCCTCTTGAGGTGTCTTGGAACATTGCTTTTTGGAAAGGATAACTCCATGTCGAAAAGGTAATTGTCCTTTCTTGGAGTTTTTCATTGAAATACGAATGAGCACCTTATCAATATAAGATGCTTGAGACAGTGCTAAAAGTCTGTTCTTGCAATCTCGAATAATCTGGATCCCAAGTACATAACTTGCTTCTCCCAAATCTTTCATTTGGAATTGCTCGGCTAGCCACCTCTTTACAATAGATAATATTTCCACATTGTTCCCAATAAGCAAAATATCATCTACATAAAGAATTAGGAAGACCACTTTCTTGTCTTTGATGTACTTGTATACACAAGGTTCATCAACATTTTGATCGAAACTATAAGATTTAATCGTCTCATCAAATCTTAGATTCCATGATCTCGAAGCTTGCTTAAGTCCATAAAGGGACCTAAGTAGCTTACAAACTTTCTACTCTTGGCCTTTAGCTACAAAACCTTCTGGTTGCCCTATATAGATACTTTCTTCAAGATAGTCATTCAAAAATGCTGTCTTGACATCCATTTGCCATATTTCATAGTCTAAACATGCGGCAATGGATAAGAGGATACGTATGGATTTAAGCATGGTTACTAGCGAGAAAGTCTCTTCATAATCAACTCCCTATTTTTGGGTATAACCCTTTGCCACTAATCTTGCTTTGAACGTTTCAACTTTTCCATCTGCACCTCTTTTTCTTTTATAGATCTATTTACATCCAATGAGCATAACATCTTTAGGTGGATCTACAAGTTCTCAGATAGAATTAGAATACATGGATTCTATTTCTTAGTTCACAGCCTCTTACCATTTTTCCTTATCAGAATCTTCCATTGCATGCTTATATGTCAATAGGTCATCTTGGCTACTATCAGAAATAGCAACAATTGCTTCTCCAACTTTCCTGTAGTGAGCAGGTGGTCTAATAACCTCCTATTACGTCGAGTTGCCAAGGTATTCTGATCTGGAATAGTGGTGTCATGATTTTATCGTTCAACAACTGTTGTTAGTTGTGGTCTGATCTGATCAGAAAGTAATTCCTCTAGTATAACTTTACGTCGAGGTTTGAAGTCTGTCATATAGTCATTTTCAAAAAAAGTGGCATTTGTCATTACAAATACCTTTTTATCTTGAGGACTATAAAATAAACCTCCTCTCGTGCCTTTTAGATAACTTACAAATAAACAAATCTCTGTACGTGGTTCTAGCTTCCCAGTCTTTCTTTTCAGTATATGTGTTGGGCACCCCCATATACGAATATGACGTAAACTAGGTTTATGTCCATTCCACAACTCTAAAGGTGTCTCTTAGATAGACTTGAAAAGTACTACATTAAAAATGTAAACAACGGTTTGTAATGCAGAACCCCAGAATGAGAGTGGTAGGGAAAAATAGCTCATCATTGATCTAACCATATCAAGCAATATTCAGTTTCTCCTTTCAACAACACCATTCTGTTGTGGTGTTCTAGGTGCTATGAGTTAGGATAGGATGCCATTCTCCAGCAAGTGATCCTTGAATTCATTATCAAGGTATTCACCTCATCGATCTGATCAAAGAGTTTTTAATAACTTATCTAATTACTTTTCAACTTCTGCTGTGAATTCTTTAAACTTTTCAAAGGTTTCATATTTTCTTTGCATTAGGTACACATATGCATATCGTGAATAATCATCTATAAATGTGACAAAATATTCATAATCGCCTCTTGTTTGTACATTCAATATACCACATACATCACTATGTATAAGCTCAAGTGGTTCTTTGGTCCTTTCGCCCTTTGCTAAGAAAGGTCTCTTAGTCATTTTTCTTTCCAAACAAGATTCACAAACTGATAGAGTGCCAACTTTTAGCTCTCTTAAAGGACCATTCTTTACAAGTCTGTTTATCCTATCTAGATTGATATGCCCTAACCTAAGGTGCCAAAGATATATATCGTCGTCTTGAGAAACTTTTCGTTTTTTAGGTTTGGGATATTCTACTTTAAGCATTTCGGTATTAAGCAGTGATTGTTCGTCCGACCTTAACATATAAAGTCCATTCTCTATTTTTGCAGAATAAATATTTAAACTATTTCTAGAAATAATAATCTCATTACTAAGAAAAGAAATACCAAACATTTGTTCAAATAGCCTTGAAATAGAAATCAAATTCCTACGAAAACTAAGAATAAAGTAAACATTATGCAATACAAAAATTTATTTCTAAAATGAAGACGGACGACTCCCATTACTTTTGCTGAAACTTTAGCTCCATTGCCTACTCTCATCATGAATTCCCTGTCGGCAAGCTCCCTTGTAGAACTAAGCATCTGAAAAGAAGAACAAACATGATTAGTGGCTCCTGAATCAACTATCCAGGGAGACATATCAAACAAATCTTCTTCCACTAACCAAGCTTCTAAAATAAGTAAATCATATTTACCTTTCTTCTTCTCTTTCAATTCGGAGAGATATTTGTTACAGTTTCTCTTCCAATGCCCATCAACTCCGCAGTGAAAATATTTTCCTTAGGCTTTTTGTCCTTGGAGTTGTTCTTCTTGATGCTTGTATTGCCCTTCTTGCTTCTTTAAGGCTTAGATCCATAGGCACCCTTTATCTTTCTCTTCTTGTTTTTGTTAGAGGTTGAGGGATTTTCTTCTGCAACATTTGCTTCAGTAACAATTACTGAGTCATCTTTACCTTTATCTTTTGATATCGATTCAAAGGTTTGCAGTTCATTGAGCAGTTGAGTCATCATATAATTCAACTTGTTCATAATGTAATTGCTCTTGAATTGAAGAAAAACAGGTGAGAGTGATTCCAGAATCATACTTACTTGGGTAAGGTAATCGATCGTAGCCCTGTGAACTTCAGCCTCTCCAAAGTAATTGATCATATTCAAAACATGATTTCTCACTAGAGTTCCTCTCTTCATCTTCGCATTCATAAACTTTTTAATGGCGTCATGACGAAATTGATTAGATTGTTGCCCAAACATGGCTTGGAGAGACTCTATTATCTCATAAGTAGTCTTCATCTTTTCGTGCTTAGCTCTAAGCACGTCGGCCATACCTGCTAACATGTAGCAGCAAGCTTTATTATTGGCATGAGTCCACTTTTCATAGCTTTCTCGTGTAATACAAGTAGCATTAGTGGCGGGTTGTGGAGGATATTCCTCCATAAGCACAAACTTGTAATCTTCACTAACAAGTACGATATTCATATTACTTTTCCACTTGGTAAAATTATCTCTAGTTAATTTTTTATTTGCGAGTAAAGCGATTATAAGATTCGAGGTTGACATATTTGCTGAAATTAAATAATAAAATAACATTTAAAATATTTGAAAATAAATATCACAAAGAATTCGGAATAGTAAACGTGATGCATAATGTAGGTAAGTAAACACATAAACTTATTTACTAATTCCATAGTAATTCAATTTTCTCTAATTAGATACCGTCGTAGGATAGGTCACATAATTATTAATTGAATTGAGACATTCTCAATTAATAAATAAAACATCAAAATATCTCATATTTTCTTTTATTTATTAACTACCGTTTTATGGTCAAGATACTATTAACAATTT
>JXTB01000024.1:1462285-1475358 GCA_002914805.1 Parasponia andersonii | reverse complement strand
AGTAACAGAAATAATGTAATATCCAGTATAGTGTTTGTAAGAGGTGGAATTTGGGACCTATGAACTTGTAATTCAAGCTCTAATAAATTATAACAATTAATTAAACTCTTTAATTAATTTGTCTAATTTATTAATTCCAGTATTACTCCACTAAAAATCCGGAATTGCACTCTTGAAATTACAGAATTAATTTACTCAGAAAATAGTGAGCAATTCATCGATTTAATCATTACATGTAGTTCAATCCTCCATAGACAATTCATAATTGGAGCTAGGTTATATTCTGTTTACCTCTCCAATTACATCTTTATCCTTGTGTACCGTTGATTCTCTAATGAACAATTAATTTGTAATTCTATTATAAATTGAGTACTCAAATTGTTCAAGTCCTGAATCAATATACAATGGAATCATCTTTCTAGCTTCCTAATGGAAAGAATGGATTCCATATCTGTAAGTTACATTCCTAGCTACTCATCTCATCATGCTCCCAAGATACAAATATTTCGATCTGTTTAAAAACAAATATTTAACAAGTATGTCAAAGAATATAATGTTATAAATAGGAGTCTATAACTACTCAGGATTAAGATTGATCTACGTATGATCATCTAGTGATATTATTTGAACTTTCAACAGTTAACGAAATTTATGTAAAATTCAAATCATGTCTAGTCCAGTCCTATATAATTAAATTATATAAAGTACCTCAATTGTGATGTCAACACATCAATAGTCCGGATAAGACTATTACATTCTCAATGTTAATGGATCGTACTAATAATATTTAATTAAAAATCTCAAACTTTAATTAATTATTACGGATTATATTTAGTTTATATTCCATAAATTTAATCCTCATGTATATAATGCTTATATGCTAAATTTATGGTCATATAAATAAATCATGAATTTTCTGATATTTAATGACATACCATTAATGCGCAAATTCAAATAGAAAAATGTCATTCTATTAATTCAACAAATATCCAAAATATACATGCTTTTAGGGCATAAATCCTTACATATATACGGGTGAACGAAGGTACGATAACCATGGGTGGAACTTGGCACAGAGTGAAGACAAAACTTTGTCGGATTAATGGTAAGAAAATAGTAATGGTGGCTTCGAGATTAACGAGAATAAATGAAGGTAATAGTGAGGATGGTCACTGTTAGCTGAGAAATAAGTAGTAGTGATGCGAGGAATTAATACAAGAGAATGCGTGAGAGATTGATAGATAATGGAAAAGATGGAAGAAAAAAAAAGTAGGACCAAAGGGCTTCAGTATTAATCAAAACTATAAGAAAAAGAAGTTTTAATGCTTCGGATGAACAAGAACAAAAGAGAAAGCAAGATGAGAATGTCGTAGGAATGAAGAGATAAACGAGAGTATTATATTAAGAGTAAATGAGCTGCCCATTACATTAGAACAAATCCTTTATACATAGGCAAACAAGACGAACCTAACCGCTTGTTAAAAGCATCTCCGTGAGGTGTCATATGGAGAAGAAATCTCCTAAAAGTTGGACACGTGTTTTACATATTAATTAAATATAATATTTTGTCCTATCTAAATTTACCATATGTCTCTTTTTGAGCGTGTTGTCACGACCCTAGCCTCAAACTAGACAATCGTGCGGCACTTAGCACAGTCCGTCGCACTAAGTCAACCTACCAATACTCAAGATAGGGACTTAGAGTAAGTTTTTGAGACAAAGTGATAAAGATGAGAGAGTTTAAGTGAATGAAAGCTTTGTATTTCTCTTAGAATACTTACAACTCTCACAAATGGGACTTGTGTACAAATGAATCCAAGGAGTTCTTTATATAGGCAAAGCCTAAACCAACCAAGGGTTAGGATCTTGCCAAGTGACATGATCTTACAAAGGGTCTAGATTATTCTCAACTAAAGTTATAATATCTACAAAGATATTTACATAGAGAATTCTAGAAAAAAACATGGTCTAGATCCTTCTAAGAGGTTTACCCACCATCTTGCCTCTTCTAAGTCATTCTAGGAGATTCTAGGACTGTCCAACCCATCTAGCACTATTCGGCCTTGTCTAGAGCCTTCTAGGACTTAGTAGTACCAACTAGAGTCTTCTAGTATGGCCAAGACCTCTTTTGATCACTCTAGAAGTGTCCATCACGTTCTAGGGTCTTCCTCAATCTTTTTGGGTGAGCAGTATATATAGAGGACCTTAGAGCCATGAGCAACAATATTTGGATTTTTGGGAACCAAATGAGCGGGGCATAACACCCTCTCCTACTCAAGTTCACGACGTCCCTGTCGCATCATCGACTTTGAATCGCTCGATGTGGTTTTTGAATTGCCACAGGGCATCTTCATGCTCCCAGCTAGCTTCGGCTTTGGGCAAATTCTTCCATTTCACTAAGTAGTCCTGATAATAAGAAACACCACGTCAGCGGATCAAGCAATCAGCCAAAATGCTCTCCACATCTTTATCAAAAGAGGTTACCACCACAGTAGGAGCCCTTTTAGATTCTCCCCTTGAAGGATCTCCCTCGTCTCCATAGTAGGGTTTTAGCATGCTAACATGGAAGACAGGGAAAATCTTTAACTTGGCAGGGAGTTGAAGCTTATAGGAGACCTTACCTACACGCTTCAGTACCGGAAATAGACCCTTGTATTTGTGCACCAACCCTTTATGCACCTTTCATAAGGTTTTGAATTGTTGGGGCTAAAACTTGACAAGGACTAAATCCCCCTCTTGATACTCAACGTGCCTCCTCCTTTTGTCGGCCTACTTCTTCATTCTTTTAGAAGTTTTGTTCAAGTAGGCCCTAGCCAACTCCATTTGTTCATGTCATGCCTTAGCAAACTTGAATGTTGCAGGACTCTTCCTATTGTAACTTGTCGCTAAGGCATGTGGGGTCATAGATTGTTGACCCATGACTATCTCAAAGGGACTCTTGCCTGTAGACTCGCTCCTCTGGAGGTTAAAGAAGAATTAGGCTACATCAAGTAGTTTTGCCCAATCTTTTTGATTGGCACTCACAAAGTATCTCAAGTATAACTCCAGCAAGGCATTCACCCTTTCCGTCTGGCCATTGCTTTGGGGGTGAAAGCTAGTAGAAAAGTTCAAGTCTGAACCCATCAACTTGAACAATTTTGTCCAAAACTTTCCAGTGAATCGAGGATCACGGTCACTTATGATGTTTGATGGGACTCTCCAAAGCTTCACGACATGCTTCATAAAGATCCGCACGGTCTCATCGGTGGGACAATCAGTTGAAGCAGATATAAAGGTAGTATACTTGCTGAAGCAATCAACCACTACTATAATGCTACCAAAGCCCTCTGACTTAGGCAGGCTAGTGATAAAATCCATAGAAACACTCTCCCACGGCCTCTCAGGAATAGGGAGAGGTTCCAACAATCTGCCCGATAATTATTGTTCCATCTTGTCTTGTTGGCACATAAGATAAGTTCGTACATAGGTCTCGACATCATCCCTTAGTTGAGGCTAATAGTAGATAGATTTGATAAGAACAAGAGTGCATTTCTGACCTGGGTGACCAGCCCACAAGGAATCGTGGCACTCTTTGATAAGCTTTTTTCTTAAGCTACCCCACTTAGACACATAGAGTCGATTGTCTTTGGCATAGAGAAGTTCATTGCCCAGCCAAAAATATCTCATCTTTTCTTCCGTTACTAGGGGTAGCATGCTCTTTGCAAGAACAACGTGTTCCAGTCCTTCCTTGATTTTCTCTATTAAGGTGCTATCGGGACTGCTTAAGGCAGCCAGTTCTGCCTTTCTGCTTAGGGCATCTGCCACCACATTGGCCTTCCCAGGCTTGTATTCCAGCTTGTAATCAAATTCTGCCAAGAAGTTTTGCCACCGAGCTTGCTTGGGACTCAACTTTTTCTGAGTTTGAAAGTAGCTTGTGGTTACGTTGTCAGTCATGATCGTGAAGTGAGTACCCAATAAGTAGTGTCACCACCCCCTTAGACAATTGATTACTGCAATCATCTCTTTTTATTACACCGTGTAGCATCTCTCGGTGTCATTTAGCTTGCAGCTTTTATAACCAATTGGACGCCTTCTTGCATTAGTACTCTGCCAATAGCAAAGTCAGAGGCATCCGTATGTAGCTCATATGCCTTTGAGTGATCGAGTAAGCTGAGAACTGGCCCTTCGCTTACCGCCCTCTTCAAGTCTTCGAATGAAAGTTGACACTCAAGTGTCCTAAGACTTGTTCTTCTTGAGCAGGTTAGTAAGTGGTGCTGCTCTTGCTGAGTAGGACTTGATGAACCGCCTATAATAGTTCACAAGTCTGAGGAAGGATCTTAACTCTGGCATCTTAGTAGAAAGTTCTCACTCTTGGATTGCTTGCACCTTGGCTTCATCCATCATAAAGTTCTCATCCTTTATCTTATACCCTAGGAACATCACTTCCTCTTGGGCGAAGGAGCACTTCTCCTTCTTAATGAAAAGTTGGTGCTCTTCCATGGTCTTGCTATAGATAACTATATCATTAAGAGAGACTACCACGAACTGATCGAGGTAGGGATAGAATAACTTATTCATAAGGGTGCAAAAGGTAGCAGGTGCATTAGTAAGACCAAATGGCATGACTAAGAACTCATAAGCACCATACCTTGTCACGTACGTGGTCTTGGGCTCATTCCCCTCTACTATGCACACTTGGTAGTACCCCGAGTGTAGATCAAGCTTTAAGAAATATCTTGCATTCCCAAGTTGATCGAACAAGTCGGTAATAAGTGGGATAGGGTACTTGTTCTTTACCGTCATCTTGTTAAGAGCCTGATAATTAATGCACATCCTTAGTGAGCCATCTTTCTTTTTCTGGAACAATATCAGGGCACCGAAAGGAGCTTTGGAGGGCCTGATGAAACCCGCATCAAGCAACTCCTTTAGTTGTTTCTGGAGTTCCGCTAACTCCGGAGGGGCCATTCGATAGGGACTCATCTCAGGTGGCCTCGTGCCTGGCTCAAGCTCGATTTCATGATCCATCTCCCTCCTATGTGGAAGTTTCTTGGGCAGGTCATCAGGCATCACATCTTGGAATTCGTCCAAAATAGTTTGTACCTCCATGAGTAGGTTACCTTGAGGTTCCAACTCTTCATCATCGTACTCCTTTAGGATGGCCAAGTAACTCTCCTCCTCTCTTCTCAAGCCCTTCTTGAATTGAAGTGCAGAGAATACTTTGTTTCCCGCTTTTGTGGACCGCTCCGTTGGTACCACATAAGTCTTTTCGCCATCCATGATGCACATAGAGTTGGCGAAAGGAATAGAGAATACCGACACTACATCAAGGAATTCCAGACCAAGCACTACCATGAAATCATCCATTGGCACCATTGATAAGTCGACTTAGCCAGCCCATTCACCTAGGCTAACCTTAACATCATGAGCAACCCCATGGATAGGGCGTGCAGCTGAGTTCACTACCTTGAGGGAGCCTCCTCCATTGGACACCATCAAGCTCAACCGCCTAGCTTCCTTAACAGAGACAAAGTTATGGGATGCACCCGTGTCAACCAAGGCTCTAGTGGCTTTGCCATTGATTGTTGCATCCATAAAAAGTAGTCTTTTAGCTTGTGACTTAGGGGCCGACCGCAAGGCATTTAGGAGTTGCAAGGAACCAATATGTGCACCACCATCTTCTCTATCACCTCCTTCTTGGCTTGGCTCGGAGGCAATTAAGGCATTGAGAGCTTTCTTCTTGGGACACTCACGTGCCCAATGTGGCCCATCATAAAGAAAGCACTTGATTCTTAGCTTGGAGAAGTCACGGCCTTCCTTCTCTTTGCCCTTGTCTTTATGCCTATAAGAGGAACTATTTTTGTTCCATTTTCCTCCTTTTGTTTGCTCTCCCCTACTCTTTACTCCGCTACCTTTCTTGTCTTTGGCCTTAGAATGGTCCTTATTGGTAGAGTAATCAATAAGGCTCTCAGCTACTGCTATAGCATTGGCCAAGTCCTGGACATCACGACGCTTAAGCTCCAATTTGGTCTAGTTCTGAAGACCATCCATGAACAAGAATAGGACATCTTTATCTGAAGTATTAGGGACTTCGAGTAAGAGTGTGGTAAAATCTTTCATGTAGTCTCTAATACTACTAGATTGTTTAAGGCGGCGAAAACGGCCTCTCGCCTCCTCTTCGGCATTCTCGGGGAAGAATTGTCTTTTTAGCTCTCTTTTGAAATCATCAAGGGTGGCTATAGTGCACACCCCTCGTTGCATCTCCCCATGTCTCCGCCTCCACCATAATATAGCGGTATCAGTTAAATATAAGGCAGCATTACGAATTTTACCGACATCATTTGTCACACCAGTGGCCTCAAAGTATTGTTCGAGTCCCCATAAGAAGTTCTCAACTTCCCTAGCATTACGAGTACCATTGAAGGTCTTTGGTTTAGGTACCTCAACATTTTTTGCCTCAATGGTTGTTGTGGTGGTCACCCATGTGGCCACCGCTCGCTTGCACAAAGCAAGAACACCACCCATCTTATCTACTTTAAGTAAAACATTACTAAGTTCTCTTTGGAAGAGATCTCGTACCTTGGCAATCTTCGAATGAAGGGACTCAATCTTGCACCTTAAGTCGGTCTCTAGCCCACCAAGCGCATCTTTGATGCCGCTGTGGATCTCCGCATCCTTGGTCTCCAAAACATCGTAGCGGCCATCTAAATCGTCTACACACTTGCCCAACGTGCCCAGTTGGACTCTAGTCAGGACACTCTAGCCTCCAAGCTAGTCACCACGTCTCTTGGCTTGCCACGAGTAGCACCCTTCTTCCCTTCATCACATCCACATTCAGAAGCACTAACTTTGACGGGGTCAGGAGTTGCATCTATAGTCTTCATTTAGACAATAGAATCACCAAGATATAATGAGCAACCAAAACTCTGATACCATGTTGTCACGACTCTAGCCTCAAACTAGACAATCGTGCGGCACTTAGCACAGTCTGTCGCACTAAGTCAACCTACCAATACTCAAGAAAGGGACTTAGAGTAAGCTTTTGAGACAAAATGGTAAGGATGAGAGAGTTTAGGTGAATGAAAGGTTTGTATTTCTCTTAGAATACTTACAACTCTCACAAATGGGACTTGTGTACAAATGAATTCAATGGATCCTTTATATAGGCAAAGCCTAAACTAACCAAGGGTTAGGAACGTGCCAAGTGGCATTGTATAACAAAAGGTCTAAATTATTCTCAACTAAAGTTATAATATCTACAAAGATATTTACATGGAGAATTCTAGAACAAAACATGGTCTAGATCCTTTTAAGAGGTTTACCCACCATCTTAGCTCTTCTAAGTTATTCTAGGAGCTTTTAGGACCATCCAACCTATCTAGCACTATCTGGCCTTGTCTAGAGCCTTCTAAGACCTAGTAGCACCAACAAGAGTCTTCTAGCATAGCCAAGACCTCTCTTGATCACTCTAGAAGTGTCCGCCACGTTCTAAGGTCTTCCTCGATCTTTTTGGGTGAGCAGTATATATATATAGGACCTTAGAGCCATGAGCAATAACATTTGAATTTTTGGGAGCCAAATGAGCGGGGCATAACAGTGTTCTCTAATTCACTGTTGATAGATGACCAAAACTATTTCTAATCGAGTATTACATCTCTCCACAAGTGGAGTCTTCAAACAATCTTTTTCTTAATGGTATAGCTTGAAATTGATAATTCTCTAATGAAAATTTGACATTTATCTTGGAATGTCAATTTCCTTTTTTGTCCAATATAATTTTGATATGTCTCATTTTTTAATTAACCCCATACTGTGTAATTATCTCATTAGTTGTGACTTAATATTTTTAGTTAGTGGCTAATTATTAAAATTTGTCACATAATTTGAAACACATCATTCTCGTTGAGATAGACAAATACAACAATCTTTATTAAATGAAGTATTTCATCATTATTTATAAATTCTGAACTAGTTAATTTAGACTAAGATAAAAAAAATAAGTCTCCTCATAATTAACACTTAATTGTGTTTATTTCTTTAAACAAAAATAAAATCATGAATCTTTTTTAGATAAATAAAGGGTAAAATTAAAAATATATTTTTTAGAGCAAATATCCCAACAATCTCCTACTTTTCTAAAAAGCATTTACTCAAACTAACATACTAAAAGCCTAAAAATGTTCCAAATGACCGAAATTAATAAAAACAAAAACTAAGTGTTTAACTAACAACTTAAATGACTAAGAAAGGTAATGAAGATCATATGCTCTCTCTTCATCATTTTCTTGACGGACTTCACTCTCATCCTCTAGAAAGTCACCACTTCTACCGATGAAGGTAGCATTGATAGATTGTCTATAAAAAAAAAGGTAACCCTTCTCTTCCATCAGGTAGCCAAGCAAAAAATATTTTTCTCTCCATCTCCCACTTTCTTGCACGGGTGTACTTCATAACCCCATACCTCTAGATGCTCTGAGCTCTCTGCATAGCCCATCCACATCTGAAAAGGTATCGAAGTAACTTTATCTGATGGAGTAAATTTGAAGATGCATGAAGCCATCTTAAAAGCATAATCCTTGTACCTTTTCGATAGTAATGACTCTTAGTACATGAGCTCTATGGTATGCTTGAGTCTGATGTTGTACCTCTCAGTAGCTCCAAATAATCTATTAGAAATCAGATACTTCAATAATTTGAAACAGATCATTCTCGTTGAGATAGATAAACACTACAATCTTTAGTAAATGAAGTATTTCATCATTATTTACAATTCTGAACTAGTTAATTTATACTAAGATAAAGAAATAAGTCTCCTCGTAATTAACACTTAATTGTGTTTGTTTCTTTATACACAAATAAAGTCATGAATCTTTTTCAGATAAATAAACTATTCAATGAGGCAGTTTAATCTAGCAAATATCATAATTATACATAACAGAAAATTATTTACATTAAAGAGTAAAATTAAAAATATGTTTTAGAGTAAATATCTCAACAATCTCTTACTTTTCTAAAAAGCATTTACTCAAACTAACATACTAAAAGCCTAAAAATGTTCCAAATGACCGAAATTAATAAAAATAAAAACTTAGTGTTCAACTAACAACTTAAATGACTAAGAAAAGTAATGAAGATCATATGCTCTCTCTTCATCGTTTTCTTAATGGACTTCTTTCTCATCCTTTAAAAAGTCACCACTTCTACCGATGAAGGTAGTATTGATAGATTGTCTATAAAAAAAAGGTAACCCTTCTCTTCCATCGGTTAGCCAAGCAAAATATATTTTTCTATAGTAACTTCGTATCCCACTTTCTTGCACGGGTATACTTTGTAGTCCTATACTTTTAGATACTCTGAGCTCTCTACATAGCCCATCCATATATGAAAAAGTATCGAAGTAACTTTATCTGATGGAGTAAAGTTGAAGATGCATGAATTCATCTTAAAGCATAATCCTTGTACCTTTTCAACAGTAGTGACTCCTAGTACATCAGTTCTATGGTATGCTCGAGTCTGATGTTGTACCTCTTAGTAGCTCCTATATGACTATGCTCATAGATAGTCGTATATTTATAAGGAATAGCAAGATTAGCCAATATTGGTCCCAGCAGATGACATAGAGAATCTATTTCTCCGTATTCAGTTTCAATCTTAAACTTTTTAACCTTGGTATCATGTTGCATTCGTACTTTTTTGTCGAGCTCATGGAAAGTATCTAGGACTTTATTGTATTTCTTCAGAAGATACACTTGTCTAAAATCCAAATATTCATCAACAAAAGTGACAAACAATATATACTTGTTGCAGGAATCTACCTTCGTTGGATCATAGATATGCACATGTACATGACATGCTTCAGCTTTCTCATAACGAGTGGCAAGATTACACTTGTACTCTACAGGCTTCTTGCAATCCTTGTAGTTTATGTCGTTGCTGATATCTACTTCATATAAGTGACCCAGCTCCATACGTCTGCAAATTTCTAAACATGGCATGTCTCCGAGTCACTTGTGCTAATCAATGGTGTTGAACTCCTTCCTAATGTCTTTTTCTATCTCTTGGAGTTTACTAATACTCATCTTAGAAGATGATGTATTTTGTGGCTTCGGGGAAAGAACATAAAGTCCATTCTGCACTTTTCCCACAAAGTATAATAGATTATTATAAAAGACGTACACCTTCTTGTCAAACACAAAACAATAGCCTTCTCTATATATCTTCGATACTGAAAGAGCATTTATACTTAACTCTAGTGCATAGTAATAATCTTTTACAATCATAGAATTATCATTGATTTTCAAGTAAGCATCGCCCATGCCTTGAACTTGAACTCGAACTCTTTGATTGATTCCAACTTCCACATGACGACTAGCATCAGTTAATTGATTTATTTCAATAAACCATTTCTTATCATTGTAGATATTGACATTAGTTTCTGAGTCCACTAACCAGAGATCTCGCATATCCTTAGCTGAGAGAGATTTTTTTGGCCTTCCAGACGATCTAACTACAAAGAAGATCTTAACCTCTTTTTAATAGAGGTATCCTTAGGTTGATTATTATTCAAACTCATTGAACACTATGATTTTTACATAGATGCCCTTATTCTACTTGCGTACAATATGTTGTCCCAAGAATAGCTAACCCAAGAGGGGGATGAATTGGGTTTTTAAGACTTTTACGAACTTTTTTTAATAAAGTAACAAGATTGAGTAAATAATAAATAGGGCAAGTAAAAATAGCAAATAAATAAGCACAATATCAAAGTAAATAAATTAAAGAGATAAGGATAGAGAGATGCAAATGCTATTTTTACGAGATTCGATAAACACGATGGTTTGCCTACGTCTCCGACTCTCCGCAACTTGCTTAGAGCTTTCCACTATCGGATCAAGATTATGGCTTTGACCGACCCCTTGTACAATCCAGAGTGATTTCTTCTTAGGCACACCCACGCCTTTACAATAGTTTTGAATCCAGCTCTATTATGCATAACCACAGATTATTTAGAATCCGGTGTCAACCTCACCTATACCGGGTTGTTTATGACTCTGGTGCCAACCTCACCTCTCAATAATGTTTTTATGAAAATAAAAGTGAACACTCACTCAAAGAATCACCTCTCAAAAAAATAATACAAGATAAGCTTAGGTGATTTGAAAACAATGCATAAATGATGCTCTAGGAATGACTCAAATAGATTTGAAAGTTACAGTTGAGTAAAAGAGAGCTTTCGCACTTAGAAACTAATTGGGTGTCACTGTAGGTTCGTATTCTCTCTTTCTAAGTCATCAAACTTAGCTCTATTGAAAAGTATCTTCAAAAACTAGCCGTTTTCGACCGTTAGTATCTTACTGCCAAAATTTTGTTCGACCAGAAATAATTTTGGTCGACCAAAAAACTAGCCGTTGGAGTCCGAAATGCCAGTTCAGCTCCAACGGCCGTTTTTGGCCTTTATTTTGGTCGACCAAAATCAGTCAGAAACAAAAGATTTTTTATTTCTTTGAACTAATTTGGTCGTTCTTAAAACTTTCTTTTTCAAAACATTTTTTAACTTTAAGAAAATGTACTTTTGAGAATATTTGAGCTAAATTAGAAATGATATTTATTTTCAGACAATTAATGGATTTAAAGTTTAGCTAATTCTTTGAAGATTTTTTTGAAAAATCATTTGAAAGATTTTTGAGCCATATCAAAAAGAATATTTTGTGCAATGCAATAAATCAAGTACAAGACTAGGAAATAAATTTTAACCTATTTAGGCTTGGTCTTGAATCTTGATTCTTCACATTGATCTTTATCCTTCGAGGTTTATCAATGATGCTCTATTCTTGAGAACTTCATTTCTTGAGTTTTATCAATTTCTTTTTCAACTTCATAACTATAAACTCAAGCCAGTAATTAGTAAGTAAATCACATGTTTGTTATTATCAAAATAAGATAAGATTGAAAGCCACATAGGTCAACACAATATTCCTTTGTCTTTTTCCTCTTTTTGGAAACCTTATCCATCTTATGAAAAAGTATTTCCTCAAAAACTGCAAAATGATAAAATTCTCAATTAGAAAAAAGTCATAAAATAAATCCAATTCATAATCAAATTTAATGAATTTAATTCATAATTAAATTCTATAAGTTTAATTCTCAATTGAATACATAGGAAAAAATAATCGAATACAAACATCTTTGTTTTGATTTAATTTTACAATAAGATAATAAATACCTCAACAAGAGTATTTATTATCTTGAGTAAGATAATAAATACCTCAACAAAAGTATTAATTATAGGAATAAACTTTGACGTAATCACCAACTATTGTGATTAACCAATCAAAGTAACTGATTTAAAATCAATAGATAATTTATGCAAGATATTATAGTACACATAGAGTAAAACAAGAAACATAAATGCAATGATGTATAATCAAACAAGAAGTTTATGTGTTATGCTCTTATTGATCATTTGGAAACTAAGGATAAACTATAAACAAGTATACAAATTATGATCCTCTTAGTACTCAACTAAGTATGATAGCTTATCTGAATGTAAAAGAATGTAGAATACTTAATATTAAATCTATCAAGATAAAAAGCTTGTGAAGATCCCTAAGGCTATCACAAATATTCAAGTTATTTTGACCTACCATAGATCACAAGTTGCCTACAGGTAATCATGTCAATCTACAAGTTAAATATGAACATTCACTTTAGACAAAAAGACAAATTATTTTATATTCTAGTTTGCTAATTATCCTGCATATCAGTCCGCAGAATTACTAACATAGCTCTTATGGGAGGTTTATAGCATCCTATATTGAGTATGTAATTATCATTTCAATTTATAAACTTTTTTACATAATACAGTCTCCTACAGGAGATCAATGCATAAAGTCAACTCGCAATTTTATCGTAAGAGATTCAATACTAGTAATATTCCGATGAAAACTTTCCTATAGGAGCTTATCAAGATTGTGAGGTGAGGCACATCTTTAGAATTGTTGAACCAATAATAGAGACCCTAGATATCTTATATATACTCCCACTTAATCTTTTTAAAAAAGAAAAAAAAAAAAAAAAAAAAAAAAGAAGAAAATAAC
>JXTB01000024.1:1421688-1461569 GCA_002914805.1 Parasponia andersonii | reverse complement strand
ATTAGTTAATCTTAATTAATAAAAACTTATAAGTCATATAATGTTTTTGTATTTATCTACTATTTATATATAATTATAATCAAATATTTCTAATAATTAAATAAAAGTCATATCTAAATTTAATTATAATAGAATTCTAATCATTATTAAATTTTTGTAATTAATTAAAATTATTTAATTATAAATGAATATAACTTTCTAATTAATTACTTAATTAATCTCATTAATTAGTAGTATTACTAATCTAATTTTCTATCTCTAATAATATTCTAGTTACTATAATTAGAATAATTACTAAATAAAAAGTTATTACCAGATTTTTTTTTAATGTTGAAAAAATTAAAACAACGTCAAAAAATTCTGGAAAAAATTCAGATTTCTGAACTTATTGAAAACATGTTCATAAATCTATCATCCATAAAATTCAAAAATATCCAAACCTAATTTTGCTAGAACCACAATCTAGAAGTTTTCTCACTATGCAAAAATCAATAGTATACCTAATTAGATATCATTCATCACCATGAACCATTTAATTATCATAAATATAAATTACTCAAACTCAATCACATAATCTATATCATACAATTCTATATCAATATTATGTTATACATATAAACCTATACTCTGATACCACTTATTAGAAATTGATCTAATACTTAGGAAAAATCATACATGTATAGAAACTATAGAAAACACATTCTTACATCATGAATACAGAGGAAAAATTAACGGATTTAGGTTTTAAAATTTTTTCATGAAAATAATTTTCATAACCATAGAACATGCATATATCATATACATGATCATGTATAACATAAATTAAATCTAGATGCATAAACCATAGATATTAGATTTGGGGTTTACCTCTTATAATATGCTCCTCCTTGATCTCCTTGTTGATAGTAGTCAAATCTCCAACGCTAGATTTTCTTATCTATGCTACTGCTCTTGGTTAATGAGGCTAATGAGTGCCAAGTTGAATCCTTCATTAGAAAATGGTCAAGAACAATTTCTTAATCTTTTGGAATACTAGGATCTGAGATAAGTACATGAGATTATAGGAAACTTTTTTACCTTCTCTTTCTCAACCTTGGCTGAAAATCCTCTCTCTCTCTCCCTCTGTTATGCATATAATACTCTTAGTGTTACTGTACAATTTTTTTCTCTCATGTATCTTATATATATGAAGCCTAAAAATTGCTAATTCTAGTCCAACTAGGATTGAGCTTATTCTTCAATTTGGGCTTTGGATATATTTTTATAAATATGTCAAACTAATGTAACTTATTTATAAAAATACAAACTTATATGTTGAATTATTATTCTACACAATGTTATGAAACTAATTTCATAAATACCACTAACCAATTAATGAGCTTTGTTGAGCTAGACAATGGACCTAATGGATCCAAATAATCTAAAATCCAATAGTACGATAAATACATAATAACTCCTATTATAGTACTTATATAAGCACTATTAGCAAAGAAGACATTCCATTAAAGGTTAAATATTGCACTTTTAGATTAAATGTCATTTCTTTTATAGAGATTTAATCAACTAGCTTTGATTAACCGATCCATCTAGTATATTCTATGCCACATGTAAAATCTCTATACAATGTCGTAATTAGATAGGTGAAATTACCGTAATATCCCTTCAACACATATTTACCTTTAAGTTATCATCTTTCTATCAAGGAATAATATTGTTGATAATTTTATTCTCAATGGTCATTCAGGCAAAATTATTAACTAATTCACAGAGTAAATATTAAGATCTTAGATTTAATTATTCCATAAGTCTTAAAAAACCCTAAAATGGCATTAATGTATAATGTCCTCAACTATTTGATGTTCCGTCAATTCATAAGTCATAACCTCCAATATGCCAGAGCTTGCCTCTAATTTCAAAGAGACTAGTCTTTTAACAAATCAAAATGCTACAACCTATGAAAGTAAGTCCAGTCAAATATCAAATATTAAGATCTACATACTAAGAGCTAGTTGGTAGTAATATTAAGAATTGAGTTACGATACTCTAATTCTTTATATTACTAGGTCTATTTCAATACACAGTATTTATTTATGTTATACTAGTATTTCAATCAAAGGTCAGACACTTCAATGATTTGAGACATATCATTTCCATTGAGATAGACAAATATTATAATCTTTAGTAAATAAAGTATTTCATCTTTATGTACAGATTGCGAACTAGTTATTTTAGATTTAAATAATAAACAAGTCTCTCCATAATTAACACATAATCATATTTGTTCTTTATATATAAATAAAGTCATGGAATTTTTTTAGATAAATAAACTATACAATAAAGCAGTTTAATCTAGCAAATATTATAATTACATATAAGAGAAAATTGTTTACTCTAAAAAGATAAAATTAGAAATCTGTTTTTTAGAGCAAATATCCTAACACTAAATCCATCAAGAATTTGATGATGTACATTCAATTTCTTTTAATATCACAAAAATAATTTTTTGATTTTTTTTTACGTTCCTTTTATTCCAGAAAAACCATCTTTAATTGCATTTACTCTTTTTACGTTAAATCCTTAGCTTGTTTATTTGATGTAATAATCTAATTTCTTTTTTTATCTTTCCTTCTATTTTATATACATATATAATATATATATATATATATTGGCTAGAAATTTTTTTTAATTAATATAATTCAAGAAAATTCCAAACGAGAGTTCTAAATCGATGATTATGCATGGAAAAAGAAAACGAAAACTCATACTGAAAGTCTAATGCTCTTGGTAATTAGGGATCGATGCTCTTGAAAAAGTTTTTAACTTCAAATTATTTATTACTTTGTATCTTTAATTCTTTATCATGTGTTGTTGCTCTATTATTAATTTTTGGGTCGATTTTGAAGAATAAAAAAATAACTTTCTTCTAGGATACCAGAAATTTAATAGCTTTTACCATTTTGGGTACTTTTGGAGGATTCTTTATATAATTAATATGCATATTTAATTGTATAATTGTCTTTTTTGGTGATTGAAATCATAGATAAATTTGTAATTAAAATTATGAATATTCATCGTTTTTTTTATTAAAAAAAAAGTATGACTATTACAAATTAAAAGAAAATATCTACTACTACTCATTCTCCTCACCATCCCAATCTTATATTTCTGGTATGACTCGAATCTAGACCGAGATCCTAAATAGTGGGTGCCTTGAATATACATCATTTAAATGACGATTGTTTTAGAACATTAAAAAAAAATGAAATAGGTAAACTATTCTGGAATAAGTACATATATTATAATTTATTCTCAATTAATACGACTTCCATGTTATAACTGGCTATGTCATACTCATTCCATTTCATACCCGTTGGTTGTATACACTTAAACGCCACCCATCTTTAAGTAGGGATACCAAAAAAAAAATCTAGTATTTATAAAATAAAATAAAACACAGATTTAATCACAATTCATTTTTTTTTTTTGTAATTATTAATTAATTAATTTTATTTTAAACAATGGTTGAGAGATTTAAACCTTAAATCTCAATAAAAAAATAACTAAAATTAGTATTTAAAGAATCACAATTTGTTATTAATATAATTTTATGTACAATTTATTATTTAATTATGAAATTGATTGTGACCAAAAGGTTATTCTTTCTTTTCGTTTACTTGGGAATGTGGATTCAATCAAAAGACCTCCACCAAATTATGCATGTAACTACAAATCAAAGTACGTACAACCATATGAAATTGTATTTTTTTTAACTAAATAGTAAACTTATAACCAAGTTTCTCGCCACGGACTTTTTAATTACGATGATTTTTTTTTCTTTTACTTTCGCAACATTCTTTTTATTACAGGAGCATGATCCGCTTTTATCAGAAATTAAATTTTGAGTAATCAATAGAACAAAAACTGCAGTAGTTCCGCCTGTTTTGATGAAATTAATACTTATATCTTTTTTTTTTGCTCAAAAATTAATTAAAATGTTTTATATAAAACTACATTTTAATTTCTTATCGACTCCTCATTCCTTTCTTTGATTCCAATTTAGTATCGAATATTTCAAGGTAGTACATATGGTGGACCCACGTTAATGACTAATGTATCTAAAATGATATTGACCATTCGAGATTGATGCTACAGAAACCAAACACTGATAACTAATCAAGTATAATTGGTTCCAAAAGTTTACCACAGCTAAGTTCGATTTTCTGATCGTAGACTGTACATTGATCAACGACACCACAAAATCTACAAAGATGATCATGATGATGGGTTAGTGCTCCCACGCGAGCCTGTAGCTTATTCTTAGCTATCAGTCAAAGCCAGCCAGCGCGTTAGCCATCATCTAAAAGTCCAACCCAAGAAAAATGATACATATTTGTAGTACTCACAAAATAACAAAAAGAAAAATATTTCATTATCACCACCAAAAAAATTGGATATGCAATTCATCACCACCAAAATAATTGGATTGCTATTATGTATCAGGAAGGAAGGGTAGATGAGAACCCAATTGTGTCGTCAAAATAGAATCAACATAACTCTAAGCCAGCCGCCCTATAAATTGTCTCCCCTAGTATCTATTTAAAACCCAAGTGGTTACTTTTTTCAGTCTCAACACTCCCAAATCGGAAGGAGAGAAAATTAATTTGACTAATTAGTAGTAGTACTCTAGCGAATATGACTGTGTCCACTCGTGTCTCTACCGCCAAGATCAATATTGGCCGAGTCCTCGTCGTTGGGGCAACGGGGTTCATAGGCCACTTCATCGCCGAGGCCAGCCTTCAGGCGGGCCGGCCGACCTACGTTCTCGTCCGGCCCGGTTCTACTAATAACCCTTCTAAAGCTAGTGCCGTCAAAGCTCTTCAAGACAAAGGGGCCATAAGTGTGCATGTATATCAATTTAGTCTCTTCTTTTTTTCTTAATTTTTACCAAATTAACCTGGGCAAGCATGCACATACAGGCACATGTTACAAAACATTAACGTTGTGTTGTTAATTCTTTTTTGTTTTAGGGTTTGATAAATGACAAAGAATCAATGGAGAAGATACTGAAAGAGCACGAGATTGATATAGTCATATCAGCAGTTGGTGGGGCAAATATTATGGATCAGCTCATTCTGCTGGAGGCCATAAAGAAAGTCGGTACTGTTAAGGTAGGTATATATATATATACGTATATTTAAAATTTAAATAATTATTGTCAAGTTGTTGAGCAACATGGCATTGGCACTACGGTGCTTGGTTCCACACTAATAAAAGCGTATAGAACCCGCTCAAAATTATAGATGTAGGCCTCAAGTATTTAATTACTAGTGTAAAATGTTTAATGCCACAAGTGTCTTTTAATATTTTTCTATATTGTCAGCCCAACTCAAAACCTAATTGGGTATTGTTGTAAATAAAATATAATAGCTAAATTGTGGCATTTTACCAAAATAAATGTACTTCAAAAGTGGTGAAACATAAATATGTACTTCAAAATAAATTATTTTCCTTTCTTTTTTAATTCAGAGATTTCTACCGTCGGAGTTTGGGCACGATGTCGACAGGGCGGAGCCGGTGGAGCCAGGGTTGACAATGTACAAGGAGAAGCAGAAGGTGAGGCGCATGGTGGAAGAATCCGGGGTCCCATACACTTACATTTGCTGCAACTCCATCGCCTCTTGGCCCTACTTTGACAACACTCATCCCTCCGAGGTTCTTCCACCGTTGGATCAGTTCCAAATCTACGGTGATGGTACCGTCAAAGGTATCTATCTATACATATAATATATAGGCATATATATACGCATCGAAGTGATTCATTAAACCTAGTTTATTGTCTTTGTGCACTTTATTTTCTTTTGCGTGGTAGCCCACGGCATCTAACTTTACTGAAAAGAGCCAACACACCATTGGCACACAATGGCCACAAAACAACAAAATTTATGTTTGGTCGAATCACATTATTATATGACAGAATGTGAGTGAATTAGAATGTAGTAATAGCGGCGTGATATTAGTGTGATCTGCCGTGATCTTTGTTAGCTTTTTCTTTTTTTTTTTTTTAAAGAAAATATAGACATTAGGAATCAAAATTAGATTAATATCCCTTAAACAATAATTTGTACTGTCTCAGACAATAAATAAAATAACGCGTAATTTATATTATGCGGCATATCCTAACTCATTTCAAGTGTAAGTAGATCACCACAAGGAATAAATGATCACATGTCAAACATTATTAATCGAGCTAACCTCCCATTAATTATCTAACTCAAATTATTTGGTTTATCAAGTGAGCTGTACAAGATTTCAGAGAGTTAATATTTATCAGCTAGATAGGGACATCTTTGAAAATATATAGCTTACTATAATAATCAATTTCAAAATATTAATATTAGCTATTCTATCGGACCTTTCCAATTTTTTTTATATTATTTGCAGAAGAATATGAATAAGATGAATTAGTACTTTCAGTCCACTTACAGCCGTTTCTCCACTAAACCTCATAAGCTGACACTCTAGTCCACTCCACTTGTAAAGAAAAGAAAGAAGCCCACAATAGAAAATAATTGGCAAGTCTGATCACAGCACTTGAAAAGCCCTTGAAAACATCTTTAATTTTTTTTAAAACTATCTATTAGCATCACACAAATAATTGATAGACGACCGATAAATAATTTGTTAATCTTTGAGAAATCCAAATATAACAACCTTTAAATATACAAAAGTTCTTTATCTGATTTATATTAGTTGATTTTTAAAATTGTAAATGATGTTTTTCTTTTAATATTAGTTTCACATGACAATCATTTCTGTAGTTCCTGTTCATGCGAGGCAGTCAGACAGGACGTCTTGAATGAAGTTTTTTTCTTATAAAAGAAATAATATTTTTTAATAATTTTAAACTATAATTTTAACCATATATAAATATGGTGAAATTTGAAAGAAAAATATAAATAAAAAAACTTATTCTATGTTAATAAAAAGTAACATAGTAGGTTTTTTCCCTAAAAAATATCATCCTAAAACTCAAAATATCACTTCTTAAAATGGCCCCACTAGAAGGGGTTTAATTATCCAAAGAGCCACCAATCGATGTGTGCCAAGGAGCAGACTAAGAGCTTTGTCATGCCTTGCCCCCAGTACTAAAACAGTCATTAGTGAAATTTTTTTATTCACAACAAAAAAAATATTCTTGTGATTAAAAAATAATACTTAGTTACAAATTATCATTAATATATTTATAATCATAATTTTTTTATATAATAATAAAATTTGATGTGATAAATAATATATTTAGTCATAATAAATTGTAGTTTTTATGATAAATTTTTAGTCATAACATAACGAAAATAACATTTTTTTCATTCACAAATTTTGTACTTTTAGTCACAAATTTTGTTGTGACTAAAAGTGATATTTTTTTTATTACCCTTAATCAAGAGAATTTTATCTATCAGAACCTCCAACTATGTAGGAGTCCATTCCCTTTTTCTTTGGATGTACTTTTATGAGTTTTCTCAAGTGAGATTGCTATAACGATTTTGAAATAACAACCACCAATCAGGAGATCACAAAAAAGTTTTGTTAAAATTTTCATACTTAGCGGGTCAAAAAGAACCATAGTATTGCTTATGTCTTGCCTAGAGTAAAAATTTATTTTGTTTAATTTTAGTGTTTAAATTCACGTACAGCCAATGTATTTTGTTTTTCTTTCAGTAAAATGCTAAACATTGTAACCCTACTTTTCGGATTTATAATTTGAACAATTTGGATTTTAGAGGTAAGAAATAAAATTAATAGACAGAAAGAAATACGCATGAAGCCATTGCTAGGTCTTTCATGTTTTAATTTGACACTAAAATCAACCTTTCCGCGTCCACGTGAATTAGCCAGGTCCTTTTGGGCCCGGATGTTTGTCCCATATATAATTCCCCAACCACTCCATTTACTGTTCTGTACCATTGTTTAATTCTACTGTCGATGACGTGGCCCGGGCTCATTTATTAACAAAGATTCGTCAGAGAATAGCTTTTTTTGTAAGAAAAATTAAAATAAAACGATGCTTAATCAAAAAACAAAAAAAAAAAAAAAAGAAAAAGAAAAACTAAAATATCTTTCAACCGACAAAAAACAAAATCATCGAAAACGTGTCCCCTACTCATTTCTTGACAAAGATTCGTCAGAGAATAACACTTCTTTTGTAAGAAAAACTAAAATAATTTTTTCCGAAAAAAAAAAAACTCAATTAAAAACTTGGAGAAAATTTTTATCAAAAAACAAAAAAACTCTGAGACTGCTTATTAAAACGAGAGCCAAAAGGGGCACCACTCAGCTTTTAATTAAAAATAAAGAAGTCTTAACACCGTAACGTACAAGATCTATACTCATATATTGGATAAAGCTTTTAGGGGACATTTGTTACCTACGCATGTATATATAATAGGTCAGCTTTTAATAAGTATTTTTATTTTTATAGATGGATAAATTTGATTAATTTAAAAATTATTTTATAATAATAAATTATTTTATTCAATATATTAATTTTAAATTTTATTTATTTTTTTTAAATTTAATTTTTTTAATTACCTTTAATTTAAAATTATGTTGTATTTCACTATTTCATAAAATTTCTTTCTTTAAAATCTAAGATAATTTAATTTTTATATTATGAATAAATTTTTTTCTTAAATAACAAAAAATGAATAAGATAATTATATTGAAAGAAAATTTGTTTAAAAAAAATTATGCATCAAACACCTTAAAATTTGAACATTTTTTATTGTTGCTTTTTTTTCCAATGAATAAGATAGTTGAGAGCTATTTGGGATTATTAAATATTTTTTATTAGTTTTACTTTTTATAAAAAATAAAATAAAAAATTTTTACTAACTCATCCGGCTACCCATCTTTTTTATTTTAAATAATTTTCTATATTTATACATGTATGAATTATAATAATTTTTTTAATAAATCTACTAATATTATTTTAGTCGTTAGATTAAAATCCAATAACCCAAATTAGAATACCCATCTATAGAGTAAAAATAAAAATATCCATTGAAATATCACCTATATATATAGAGAAAGAGAGAGAGAAAGAGAGAGTAATCCTACGAGAAATTGATAGTATCTAATGTCACGTGACACGATAGTTTATTACTGGATGAATCATAATCAATAAACTAGATCGTATATAGATTCTACCTGACATATAATTATAATCATCTAGTGACATTCTACTACCTCGTGTAGTGTTAGGCACAATATGGTGCTCTATAGCATTATTTATATATATACATGTAGGACACCAATCCAGTTGATATTTATTTTATTAGCTATATATAAATATCAGTTTAGCCAATGAAATTTTATCATGCACATTATTTTATTGTAAAAAAAAATAAAGAAATAGAAATAATATTAATAATGTATGTCTTTTTATACCATTTATTATAATAATTGAATCATCATTAAATAATAATTCAAGGATTAAAAAAATTATCTATATATAGGTTTAAAAAAATACCTATTAAATTGACATCCATAAATGCCCTACTCATATATTGGGTAATGCTTTTAGACGACACTTGACTTAAAAATAAAATAAATAAAAAACTTGACACTACCTCTACTACTAGAACTGTGCATTAAAATAAATGTGAAGTCCTTGAAAGCTACAGTATGGAGATCATGTTATGTGTCATTGCTCTCCATATTAATAACGTGAAATGGAGATCAGGGATGCAAGGGGCTGGTTTCGGCGGTATGCATATCCCAGCTCCGTATCATACGAAAGTTGTTTAAATTGTGAGAACAAAACATACAGATTCAGAATAAGAAAACTTACTCTAAAAAAAAAAAGAATAAGAAAGCTACAAAATCCACAAAATATATATAAATATATTGGTTGTATTCAGTAGGTACTTCTTTTTTCTTTTTTCCTCTTATGCGGATGTATTTTTTTTAAGTAGTTGAATCATTATCTAATAGTAATTTAACGATAATAATGAGATACATAAAAAGACGTATATTATTAATGTTATTTCTCTCTTTTACTTTTTACCATAAAAAATGTGTTTAATAAATTTTTATTAACTAAATTAATATATAGATAAAAAAAAAATACCTATTAAATCAGTGCCCAAATATATATACACACATGAAAATGGTTTAAATTTAATGAAAAAATAAAACAAAACAAAAAAATCATAGCAAAACTTATCCTACAAATACATGAAAGAAATTTGATTGTGAAGCTCAAGATTGAATCAGAAAATAGCAATACTTGGAGATTAAAGATCTTAGTGCTAAAGAATGAAGCAATAGAGGACATGGAAGTGCACAGCTTGTAGCTGCTTGCTGGTGCGGCTGCTTAAAGTGGCCCAAAGTTCTTTTAACCTTCGGAGTGTTTTTTAAATAATCTTCAATCATACATGAGATGTAGGTGGGCTTGGCTACTTGGTCGTAGTCAGAGTAAATTGTAACGGGCTTTGCCTACTTGGTTGGGCTTATTTAAAGAATGGCCTCTAGTGCTTTTCAGTAATATATCTACGTATACACATATATATAATATATTTGTAAAAATACATATATAAACATATAATCAGATTGGGCATGTGGACGGGTATATCTGTGTCAGTGGACTCGTACCCGCAACAGGTACTGTCTTAAATACTCGTATCTGGCTCAGATACCTGAATAGGCAGATATTACCCGCCTTATCAGGATTGAATACCCCGTGGATAAACGGGTTTATAGTTAAATTGTCATCGCTAAAAGAGATATTGGCGAGTTACCTTTCTTACAATGACCTTTCTTTGTTTTGTTTTATTTTTTATTTTTTTTCCAAAATTAATCTGCGACATAAGTCATATTGAATTAGATAAAATCATTTAAATCCTAAATCATAAGTAATGACTACTTCAAAATGCACTCATAAATATCTGTTTCTTTTTTCTTTTTTCCTTTTTACTTTCAAAAGTAATATGACTGTCTGGTATGTTTTATACGGTAACTTCTAGGGTTCTAGACTTTAATAGTGGTAACATATGCTTTTTTTGAAAAAGAAAATTTACTAATCCCATATAAAACTAACAATGCGATCTCTTATCACCAAAAAAAAAAAAAAAACTAACAATTCGATGAACAGCTTATTTTGTTGCTGGAACCGATATTGGAAGATTAACAATGAAAACTGTGGATGACGTTCGAACCATAAACAAGAACGTTCATTTTCGACCACTTTGCAATCTTTATAATATCAATGAATTGGCATCACTTTGGGAGAAGAAGATTGGCAGAACCCTACCAAGAGTTACCATTACTGAGGATGACCTACTAGCTGCAGCTGCAGGTACATTCTTTAAAACTTTCACTAACTTGATATATAAATCTCTCTCTCTCTCTCTCTCTCTCTCTCTCTCTCTCTATATATATATATATATATATATATATATTATACGTACATACTGTGTATACAGAGTCACCATCTTATAAGCTATTACAATAAAGAAAGAAAATTTAAACCGTCTTCATATGAATTTGGTTGTACGAAAATTTGTATCCAATCAAAGAAAAATAAAATATTTTGTTGCGCTAAACTTACTAATTTTTCCCTTGTGGTGCTACAGTATCCACGGTGAATTAATTTACATCTCATAATATTCACTAGTTTCTCCTTGTTTTCATTCTTTTTTTCCACTTTTCCCTCTTACCAAAGAAACCATTTCTTTCCTTCCACTTTTCTCACTTACCAAGCAAACAATAAATAGGATAATTAAGTGCAATAGAACTGTCAGAGCTCGAATTAATTACAAAATTATTTACACTCTTTTTTTTTTTTTCTCTTCTTTTTGGATGTACAGAGAATTGTATACCAGAGAGTATTGTAGCATCATTCACTCATGACATCTTCATCAAAGGGTGTCAAATTAATTTTTCTGTAGATGGCCCTAATGATGTTGAATTGGGAAGTCTCTACCCAGAAGAAACCTTCAGGACTTTGGATGAGTGCTTCAATGACTTTCTCGTGAAACTACAGTCTGAGGACAAGCCAGATGCGAATGAAGTTCCTACCAAAACTCATGTCGTTGAACCTATTCCAATTGCTGCAACCTGCGCTTGATCATGCCATAAAAGGGGTTCCATTCTCGTGCTTCAAGTATAGACTACCTAAATTTAATTTCCTTTCCCGGAAAGATGAAGGGTGAAAAAAAAAAAAAAAATCCACTGTTGGGGGGTCAAACCTTATGCTTATTAGGTTGATAATTAATGTTTTAATTTAATTGTTTCGAGGTGAAGTTGGTATTCCTAATAGAAATTGGGGCTTTGAATCAAAAGTCCTTATGATTAATGTTAAGAAGAACCCATTGTTTGTTGTTTGTAATTCGATGTATGTTATGGAGTATGAACAAACTACGTGCCATGATTTGAAATTGAAATGTGCCTCATAATACAATAAAATCTTATTCCAAAAAACATTAATATTTTAGTTTCAATTTGCATTGAATTAATAAATAACCGTCTCCTCCCCCAAGCATGACTTTGGACTTGTATTTAAAATAATGGTACTTTCTTTTAAGATATTATGACACTCTAATGATTTGTGTTAGAGAATAGCATGTTACAATATACTGTTGTTGGCAAATAGATATCTCAAAATCATGTACAAATGTAATTAGAGTAATAGAATCCATTTGCACACTCATGTTCTATATTTGGTTTGGTGAAATAGACTTTATTTTTATTTCATTGTTTGCTTTATAATTTAAACAAAAGAATAATGATTCATTTTGATATGTTGATTTTGTAAACCTTTCATTGTAAATAAATGAACTTTAGTATAAAATATAGATATATTGTGGTCTTGAAATTAATTATACAATAATGGAAGAACAACTGTAGTTGCCATCTTTTATATCTGGTTTACTCTTTATTTTACTGCTTTGGGATTTGATTTGGTGGAATAGAATACGAGGAAATTATAATGAAGTATAATTGGAATAGACGTAGAAATAATATTCTAACTGTAATTGGAATAGATGTACAAATAAAATTTTATTATTTGATTGAATCAGTGTAATAGAATAGAATATATATCATATTAACTAAAATATTCTTATTTTTAGATATTGTGGCAGGGCAATAAGAGAAATTTGAGTCTTAAAATAATTGACTAAAATGTAGAATCATTATTCTTTACTTTTTTGAAAAGAATAAGAATTCTACCAAATAATGGAATAGGATTCCAAAAGCATCCTGATTCCATAATTTTAAACTCACCCGAAAAATGAATGATCATTCCATTCTAAAGTCCATTTCAACCAACCAAACATACTCATCTATTCGATTCTATTGCTTGCTAAATAAAAAAAATAGTGATTCCTTTGAAATCATAGTTCTACAGATATCCAAAAAGTTATAATTCTATCTTTTTTTTTTAATAATTTTAAAACTTTACTTTTTTTTTTGTTTTTGTCTAACCAGAACATTTGAAAATAAAAATATTTTGATTAATATGATATTTATTCCCTTTCATTCTATTGAGCTAAACCAATGATGAACTATCATTTCTATTTTTGTTTCTATTCTAATTCAAATTCTATTATAATTCCTTTTCTATTTTTTTGGTTGGGATGATATCAAAAAAAAAAAAACTCACGTCTTGTATTAATATTAAATTAAATCTTCTATTTGTAATTTTATATCAAATTTCACTAAATTCATATATACAGTAAAAATTATAGTTTGAAATTATTGCCAATACATCTTTATTTTTTAAAATTATCTATTGGTATCCACAAAAATAGTCAGAAGGTAATCATCCAAATCGAAAAATGATCTGGAATCTCTTAGAAATCTAATAGTGATAGCTTTGAAATACAAAAAGATTATTTGTTTGAATTCTATTATCTGATTTCAGAAGTTAAAAATATTTTTTTTTAATAATTTCAACTCTAACTTTGACTATATATATGGATTCGGTGAAATTTGATAGAAAAATACAAATAGAATGTTTTATTTAATATTAGAGAAAAGGCATGACTCTTTTTATAAATGGCTAAGGCTTTTTTTCATACTATACCTT
Organism: Parasponia andersonii; assembly: GCA_002914805.1. Classification (NCBI taxonomy): domain Eukaryota; kingdom Viridiplantae; phylum Streptophyta; class Magnoliopsida; order Rosales; family Cannabaceae; genus Trema; species Trema andersonii. Next base: position 1,447,480 of record JXTB01000024.1, on the reverse strand, counting down.
TTTGGTTTAAGGAAATATGGATGTTTGGTAATAAGATTAATTTACAGAATATTGTTTGGAATTTGTATAGGTTTACTATTTTAAGAGAGAGAAATGCCAAAACTGATTTTTTTTTCAAACTTTGTATTTTCAAAACATATTTTATATCTCAAAAACGAAAAACCAAGATTTCAAAAATACATAATTTTGGTGTCAAGATAATTAATCCAAATCATACAATTTGTAGCTAATTTTTGGAAATGATTGGATTTGAGTGAATTCTAGTCCTTAAAAAAAATGTAGAAAGAGGTAAAAATTTGTGTGAATGGTGTATTTTAACTTTTATTGTTCAGAGTTATTTTAGACCATTTAATTTAATCTGAAAGCCTGGGAGGGTTTTCGCCCGTTACACTAGAATCCCCTAAAAATATTAGGACACTGGCACAACTCTATGGTGAGAGTGCTAACTCTCAATCTCCACCTTTATATTAGGTGTTCGAAACGTTTCTTCGTTGTGGAAAGGTTCGGGTTTTGAACCAAAAGGAGTTGATGTTGGCATAGGTTCTTTTATTTTGGTTTGAAAACAAGCAATTAGAATTCTAAACCAACTTTCTTTTTTTCCCAATTTACGGTCTCAAGTATATTTCAACTTTCTTTTTTTTATTATTATTTTTAATTGAAGAGCTCCAACTATTAGATATTGTAAATATCTTGTAAATAATTAGTTAGTTTGTTAGTTAGGCTTATTATTAGTTGTTGCTTAGTAATCCTAGATATTTATCTCACAACTCCCGGGTGTTATATACATAAGGTCATTGGCTTATGATCAACTACAGAAGCTTCTTATGCAATATTTTTCTCTGTTTTCTCTGTAATATGGTATTTAAGCGCGATCACTACTCCTCTCTCTCCGATCTCCATTGACGAAGCTTCGATCCACAGCTGTAATACCTCAATTGAGCTTGTATTCTCGCTCAATCCAATGCTCCTCACCTACTTAATTTCTCTTCTTCTGCTTGATTATGGCCTCTACTAGTTCTTCAATTTTGGGCAGTTTCTGCTCAATCTACTATGCGTTCTGCCATTGACAAGTCTTCGAGCCCCTACTTCCTTCATCGCAGCCTCTCACGGTAGATAACTATACCTCCTGGAGTCGTGTGATGTTAATCGCTCTTTCTGTTGAGAAAAAATTAGGGTTCGTTGAGGGTTCCATTCCCAAACATTCATGTACTGCTCTTGATCTTCTTCCTGCTTGGATTCGAAATAATAACATGATTATTTCTTGGATCTTGAACTCTGTTTCTGAAGAGATTTCTACTAGTATCATATATTCCGATTCTGCTCATGAAATTTAGGTTTGAAGTTTCAGCAGCGTAATAGTCCAAGAATTTTTCAATTACGTCGAGAGTGAATGAATCTTTCTGAGTCACAGAACTCTGTTAGTATTTACTTTACTAAGCTGAAGACCGTATGGGAAGAATTGCATAATTACACATCTATATATGTTGTTGTGGAAAGTGCATATGTAGTGGTGCCAAAGCTTTGAATGAGTCTTACCAAATGGAATATGTCATGTCATTTCTCATAGGGTTACACAATTCTTTTGCTCAAATTAGAGGTCAATTGCTGTTCATGGATCCTCTGCCACCCATAAACAAGGCATTTGCTTTGATTTCTCAAGATGAACATCAGAGGAAAATTAGGGTTCCCATGTTTAATGCTATAAATACATGGCCTTTACTGCCAAGGCCAATCCTATGGCTAATGTTTCTAAGAATCTAGCTGCAAACTCTGGACAATTTAACAAGCGAACAACTATTCTAGTAGATAAAAAAGGCAGAGGATAGAACAACCTTTTTGCACTCACTGTCAATATTATGGACACATTATTGATAAGTGCTATAAGCTTCATGGTTATCCCCCTAGTTATCAGCCATGCCAAAAAGACAATACTCAAATCCCAGACACCTCTACAAGTACCAATCAAGTCTCCACTCAGTTGACACAAAATGCTACAGCTTCCACTGAGAAACCCAATGCTGGTAATTTCATCCAAATCCCGGACCAAGTCGATATCAGTAAATGATGAACCTGTTGTCTACTCATCTTGCTGCCTCAGTCAAAACAGCAAGTGATGATGCTCCTAGTACCTCCTATGCCACAGGTATTTGTTTCTCAGCTTCATTGAATTTTGTTTTATCTTCCACAAGACACTGGATAATTGATTCTGGAGCTAGTAGGCACATTTGCTCTAATGCCAATGCTTTTGTCTCTCCTAAACCTTTATCCAATTCCACTGTTACTCTGCCTAATCATACTCGAATACCAGTGATTTTATATGTTGATATTAGTCTTAGTCCTCTTATGGTTCGCAAGGATGTCTTATATGTGCCGCAATTCAAGTTTAATCTTTTGTCTATCAGTAAACTCAACATGACTTCACAGTATATTGTGACTTGTCTTCCTGATTGTTTTATTATTCAATATCTGCCCAACAAGAGAATGATTTGCAAGAATGATAAGTTGGATAAGCTCTATATTCTTGATACTACTAATATCACTTCGGATGAAATTTTTTGTGCTACTTCATACTTTAGTTCTATTAATAAAGTCTCTGCAACCATCTGGCACAATCGGCTTAGTCATTTGTCATGTAAGTGTTTGGATGTGCTGCGGGACAAGCTAAATTTTGATGTTGTCAAAGCTCGAAAGGCAGGTTCTTGCTACATTTATCCACTGGCTAAACAAAGGTTCTTGTCTTTTGATTCTCATAATAACATGGATTCAGCCCCCTTTGATTTGATTCATTGTGAATGATAAGTGCATATTTGAGATATAAATTGATATATTCCAATCTCTACAATTATTTTGGTCGTTTTCTTGTAATTAATTATTATGTTTTAATATTATTTTTTTGTTTGTAGGTGCTTTGAAGGAGAAGGAACGAATTGGAGATGAAATCAGGTGAAAAGGACCAAAATTAGAATAAGCTAAAAATTGGGAGAAACCGGGGCACCAACCACTTAGTGCCGCAGCACCAGCTCTCAGGTAAGCTGCAGGTTTGTGCTTAATTTTTGGTGCCGCAACACTAATGTTGAGAAATTAAAGTTTTAATTTTACTCACCCTTATTTTGAAGATAATAAACATTTGATTTAGTACTAATGATTTAACTTGAGTATGTAGTGAAATAGCTTTAAAAGTTATAATTTAAGTTGATCAAGGAATCAAGCTTGAAGATCGATGCATATTGGACTTATTAGAATCAAGCTTAAAATGGATAATCAACATACAAAACCATGCTTAAATAAGGTATATTTCATATTTAGTTTTACATTTGATTTAGTTTTTTGCACATAAATTCTCTTTGCATTAGCCCATGCTTTCAATAGAGTTTTCAAACTATCTTAAGTTTAAAATAAATATTTTATTATAAAAATTAAAAATAGAAAATAATGATTTATTTAAATAGGCAAAATATTCGTTAATACATGATTTCTTAAGTTGAAATAAATTACAAATATATTTAAAATCATGATTATTTGAAATATGCTTAAAAGAGACTTTCTATTTGCAAACCAGAATATGTTTTGGTATGAACACTTTCTAATAATTGTTAAATACATTTGTGAAACTAAAATAAGTTTGCAATAGCCAAAATATTCTTTTCAAATTGATTTCCAATGTTTTTAAAGTGTTTAAAACACATTTAGAAGTCAGAATTTGGAAAAAGCTAAAAAACTGTCAAAAACCGAAAGTTTTAGGGATTCCAGAAATGACTACCAGTAGACCACCCAGTAGACCAAAAATATCATTCAGTAGACCGAAAACTTCAGTATGACTATTAGATTTTGACTGTTGTAGCCGCACTACCAATGATTAGTTTTTGGGAGTTTACCAGAAACTTGACCAGTCTACCGAAAACTTCAAAGATTGTGTCAAACGGTCAAAACGGCTAGTTTTCACTCAAGTTTATAAATAGAAGCTATTTTAAGACTTGAAAAAAAAACTTTGCAAGAACCTAAATTATTATCCAACTATTTTCAAAGTACAAAAGCCTATTCTTATATTGAATTAACTTTCAAATCATATTGAACCAATCGTAGAATATCCATTGTGCATTGTTCTTAAATCTCCTAACCCAAAATTGTATTTATTACTTTTGTGAGGGGAGTTCTTGAGTGTGTTTACTCTTGATAATTATAAAACCATTGAATGTGAGGTGAGGTTGGCGATGGAGTCATAAATATCCTGTGCATGGATGAGGTTGCTACTAGAGTCTAAACAATTCGATTTAGGTGAAGTTGTCATTGGAATCTAAACAACCCGAGTGTAGGTGAGGTTGTCAACGGAGTCTAAACAATCTGTGAATTGGTGAGATTGACACCACTGTCTAAACAATCTGTATAGGCAAGGTAGACATTAGAGTCAAAATAATCCGAAGTTAAGCGTGATAGAGCCAGAATCAAAACTATTGTAAAAGCATGGGTGAACCTAAGAAAAATTCACTCCATTTGTAAAAGAGTTGGTCAAGCCCACAATCTTGATCTGATAGTGGAAAGCTCAAAGTGAATTACTAAAGGCTGGAGATGTAGGCAAACCATTGTATTTGTTAAAACTCATAAAACCCGAGTTTGCATTTTCTCTATCCCTATATTTTTTACTTTATTGCAAACTATTTGATTATGTGTTTGATATGTGGTGTGCTTAATTTATTTAGTATTATCATTATATGCTTTGTATTATTGTTTATCTAACTTAAAAATTTTTAAATAGTGGTCTATAGTTTTACATAGTTGAAAAGTTTCTTAAAAAGTTTTAAAACCCAATTCACCCTCCTTTTGGTTTTTAATCTTAGGCTAATAGTCAAATCATCAGCAACGCAACACCAGTCAATTTTGGGTAACTATTTATTTCACCGTTTTTGACAAGCACAGCTTCGAGAAACTGCTCTAGGACAATTCTAAGCCCTCGTATACTATAAAAGGACCTCCCTCACTTTGAAATATTCATTCCTAGATATAAATAAGCACATAGATGCTAGAGAGAGAGAGAATCAAGAGGAGAGGAAGAGCTTAGCGAACTTTATCCTTTCTCATTCCTTTTTTCCTTTGTTTATTCTAGCATGATGTTTTTATTGTTTATTCTTATATACATACTAGTCTAGGTTTCTATTTGGTTGAGTGTGATTTCAAAGCCCTAGATACGATGGTAAATTAATTGTTTAAGTTTTATATACTTTAATTGTTCATTCTTAAGTGTTATATTCTTCTATGCTTTATTGATTCGTGATTTCTATTTTGCATTGTTTGGGATGGCCACTTGATTGAAACATTATAAAAATTCATTGTCAGGTTAGATTGGTAGATCCATAATTGTCTTGTTAATCTTTCTTTGATAGCAAATTATGACTTATGGTTATGATGAAGAATAAAATTAGGTTAAAGATAATCCGATCTTGTGTGATTGTTATCTGGAATCAACCTATCTTTTTGTACTTCATGCATCAATTAGATAAGACTAAGAGAGCTTGTTCAAGGTTAGTCCAACTAATAGAATATAGATGAAGAGCTTATTTTGTCTAGTAAAAACCTAAGGAAAGACTGGGATAGCACGAGCTTGTATGCTATCTACAATTGATAATTTCGATGAATGATTGAATATAAGATTTGGTAATTGATTTGATTGATTGTCTAGTAGTAGAGAATGATCATTTAACCTATTCTATCTTATTGTTTTTGTTATTTTATTTATTTGTGTTTATTTTTTTGTTTTCTTTTATAAATAGAAAAACTCCTAAAATTAATAGGATTGATAGCTCAGTAATTAGATCAATTTCTTTTGAGATCGATTTTTACTACCACTGTACTAAGTAAAACTAGGATAAATAGAGATAGGAAGGTTTATAAATTAATTTAGTTACGTTGACAACCACTATCAGTGAGATATGGGAGACTTATCATGTGACTTCTCATTCCGGCCACCGTTCTTTTGTAACTTTAGTGGATGATTACAGCCACTTGCATTTTCTTGCTTCAAAACAAGTCAGATGTAGCTACTGTTATTCCAAAGATTGCTACTCAGTTCAATGCTATTATTAAGGCCTTCAAATCAAATAATGCTCGTGAATTATCATTACTGATTTCTTTAATGAAAAGGGAGTATTGCGTCAATTTTCTTGTGTAGATCGGCCAGAAAAAAATTCAGTGGTCGAACAAAAACATCAGCACTTGCTGAATCTTGCTCTGTAATATTCTTCTCTGTTTTCTCTGTAATACCAATAATTTCGAAATACATGAGATTGCACCCTATCTGGTGCAATTTGGATTTTAAAGTAACCGTTCATGCTGATGTGCCCAGTTGGATACTTCTATTGCGCCATGTTGTCATTCTTTTTCCTTTTTCCTTTCATGGAACCAAGCATTTAAGAAAAGGCAATTAAGAAAGTCATCTCTTAAACTCAATTTCTTGCATTTTATTCCCAAATTGGAATTTGGCACAATAGACAAGGAAGATGGTCATCTTTCGTCACTGGCCAAAAATTGGTAACTACTATGAATCACCATGCCTATATTCGCTCATGTAATTCTTCTTTTCTCGCTAACCGATTTTTTTTTTCTCCCGAAGAAAACTACATTATGTTCTTTCTCTGATAATTCTTCCTCTCTTTCCATGAATTTTAGTCTCTCTTGAGAATTTGATGGGACAATAGTAATTTGGACTAAAACAATCTGAATCATAAAACTGTGACATTTTAAGATTAATAATAATCATAAATTGTGTCACTCCTTTTATACAATAATGTGAGAAAAAGTCATTTTTCAAAACACTTCTAAAAAACTCATTTTGGTCAGTCACTACTAGTAAAGTTCATTTCCCACATCTCTTCCTATTACGTTTTAGAATTGTCATCTCTCACTCTTGATGGTTAAAGAAAGGATTGGTTTAGCTTTTCATCCCTTGGCGTTGCATGAGTAATATGAATTTCAAGTAGTATCCAACTTCCAATCTCTAAGTGTCGTTTGGTTGGATAGAATGAAATTGAATGTAACGGGTAATCGTAATAAAAATAAGAACGAAAAGAAGAAAAAAATGATTATTTATTTAGTTAAAACTTTAGAATCAACTATAAAATGTAATGAAATTAATTTTACTTTGATTAATATACCTCTGATTTTGAATTAATTTCTTTAAAAAAAATAAATACTATCACTGTTAGAAAAAAAAATAATTATACTTATAATAATGATTAAATAGATTCAATTACCAAATATAAAAATAGATTAAATTTCTTGTGGTAGTAAAATTAATATTTAATAATTATCTATTATTATTTACCATATAAATATAACATACAAAATGTATATTAGAAAACAAAAATATAGTAATTGGATAATATAAGAAAAAAGATGATTTGTAGATAGTTTAATCATAAATATAGATATAAATCTTACATTTAGTTTAATCATAGATATAAGGAGAAAGATGATAATGAGAAGACAAAATATGTTAAATAAGAGGCAAAAGGAGTAGGAAAAAAAATAGCTAACTTAAGAATGGAAATTCTTTTATTTGATGTAATAATCATTACATTGTAAAAAACATTCATATGAAACCAAACAATGTAAAACCATTACATTCCATTTCATTACTATCAACCAAACACCAAATTCCTAATTCTTTACAAAACCTTCACATTACGTAAAGCAAGAGAAAAAAGAAATTAAACCAAAGAGAACTGCATATGGAGGAAAAAAAAAATTAATTAATTAATGTTCTTCCCTAAAAGTGGCGAGTTCTTAGGTTTTTTGTTGTAAAATTAGACACGAAACACAGATCAAGAAGTTGCTAATATCTTGAATTTTGGACAACGAAAACGGTCATGTGAATTGTACAGGTAACCGCAACTAATTCCCAGCTTACAAATGATCTTTAGAATCGAAATATTACCAAGCCAAATAGCTTGCCTGCCGAACTCGGAGTCCATGATGCAGGAACTCTGCTCTAATTGCCTAAATCCTGAAAAATGAAAAGAAAAATAGAAAATCACCGGACCAACTTCAAGTTCACCGCATATGGAACTCCTTGCTCTCGTCGTGGCCTGAGGCGCAGCAGCTGCATGAATCCTACAGTATGACGCCCGACCCCTTTGTCATCTGTCCTTTCGAGTATTCTTTCCGTAGATTTTTATTTTCTAGCATTTAGTCGCCCAAAGTTTATCATCTAGTGCTATGCTCACTACAAATTTTTCTTTCACCTTCGAGTGGTGCAGACAAAACGAGCACCCATGCAGTAGACAGCACATGACTATCACTCTAGTACTAAATATTGTTCAAAGAATTCCATCCCCTCCCGAAAATTTTCAAGTAATCTCAACCCAAAAGTTCTATTTGACAAAAGACAAAGAACCTACTTGAAATTTGAGATCCAAGATGTGGGCGGGTTGTAGTCGTAGTAAAAGTGCCTTCACCACGAATGAATGAATTCTAACATAACTGCTTCCTTTTTGCAAACTTTTTGAAACTCTCCAGCAGTCCCTTTAAGCTTCTTAAGTTCACAATGCCTCCTTCAGATGGAAGTTCCTAGCTACATCCCTAGCACTGTCATACTCATTGAGCTCAACCAGCATTTTCTTCAACCGGCGGGCAAGTCCGTTAGTTTCACTCTCTGTCACACCCAACGCACGTTTCTTCTCCAGAGTTTTTCCAAGTAGCAGCACGTAATCCACCAAGGGTTGCAACTTGCGGCTGCACATTCATTTAAGTCAAAAAAGAATTACGGAAGTTCTAAATTCATCAAAGCAAAATTCTAAGCACATACACTTTCTTTTTACATACAGAATGTAAACGTTTATATTAATTAATATTTCTGTATACAGTGGACGTGGTATTCCAAATAATCCCTATTTTTCTCTTTTAAATTCTTATTCGTATTCACCTGTAATATTCATCATTCTTCAACCTAGGGTCTCTATTATCCATTTCAACGGATTATTCATTCAAAAGTTCCCAAAGAAAGTAAACTTTGAAGACTCATCTAAGTAGACTTGGCAATATCTTGAAAGAGAGTAATTATGTGAGTTCTGACAAAGACGTTTAAAAATGGCAGCTACCAAAGGCGAAATGTGCTGAACCCCAAAACAAGTTCTTTCTTTTTTATTTTATTTTTTTCGCATAAAAATTTCCAGTCACTTAGGAGACATATGGTTCCAATAACCAGTAATCAAAGCTATACTTTATTATTTAAACCCCTCTATTTTCCTTTTTTCCTTTAGATTTGAAATAAAGACAAATATGCTAAAAAGTTTATTTGTCCTAAATAGGAAATTTATTTGAGGATGAAACTGTAGTTAAAATAAAAGGTAACTTATGAATGCACAAAGTCACCTTAGTGATGCATTTAGAACCTTCCAAAGAATTATTATGACATTTTGACTGATTGCACTTGAGGAAAGTTCAAAATTAACAAAGATTTATTATGACATTTTGACTTATTGCACTTGAGGAAAGTCTAAAATTAAATAGTTATGGTACTCTTTTTGTCCATCTGTTTTTACAAGAAAAGGCTCTTTTACAGTGTTTTTATATTAGAAAAAGTAGCCCCATAAATAGAAGGTCATTATACATACCTGCGATCCCCAGTAACATTTGGACCAGCCCAGACCCCAAATAAAGAAGCAACTATTCTTTCAGTTCTCGTAATTGCGTCATGAACATTTGCTGTAATACTTCGAACATGAGGCAGAACTTTTCCGCACAAAAGCTCATCAAGAGCAAGCTTTTCCAGGACTGGCAATGCTAAGATTTCTTTCCACAAGCAGATATTTTTCATCAAACGAACTGACATGCCAAAGCGATATGCTGCAACTCTTGCAGCATTTGGCACAGCTTGGAATACAAGTGGGCTCCATGTTGGGACCTATGAAATATGATAGGAAAACTGACCTAATAAGCATCATAATTTTAAGTAATATGAAAGAAAAACAAAAGAAACATCAAAATAATAAATATATAAAAATGTCTACATTTTAAAGAACCCAAAAAAAAAGTGCATATGACAAACTGATAAGAAAGTTTGAATACTTGTGTCAATGCATTTCTTTTTATCGGAAACAAGAAAATTACTCTATAACATATTTTGGCATGTATTCAAACATTATATCAACAGACGTACACAAATTGGAATATGAATATGCTTCTGCTCGAGTTTCTTTTTTTCTGTCTGTGTGAATGTTATGTATTTGTACCAAGGAATGTAAACAAATGGGGAAAGTAATGTATACGCTTTTGCAAGAATCTCATTTATGTCTGTGTGTGAATGTGGGTGCTTCTTTAAAATTTTAAAACTGCAGCTTGAAAATAAAAAGGTAAGACCTTAAGATTGGCAACAGCATCAGCTAGACGAGTACGAATCGTGACTAATAAATCAGCAAGAGCCTCACTAGAAGCAGGAACATAATCTGTTACCAAGCTTGTTGCAGCAACTGCATTCCTGGTTTCTTGTATACTAAGCATGTCCCAGCAGTGAACAATTTCATGATGCAAAATAGGCAGGGCAACCTTTTCCACCAGTTCAGGAACAAGATTAGCATCAGCATCATCAGGTGTAAAACCACTCCCATCTTCCAGCATACCGTACTCCATTAACAATGAATGCCTGAATGAGGACAATACAAAACTCACCACATTCAAATAAGAAAAAGTAAGCAAAAATTTATGTTCATATTATCAAGCAAATTACAGTTATGCTCACGCAGACAAGCAAGTATTTGGCATTTGACTTAAAATAAGTAATCAAGTGAAAAGAAAAATACCACTCCATATTCAAGAAATCTGTTTTTTCATGCAGTGGGTCCCACTTCAACAGCTCCAGCCTCACATATGGAGAGAATATAGAAGGAACACTTAATGACATATAAGCATCTCTGTATGTCGAGAAATAATCTCTCTTCCACTCTTCAAATCTTTCTTTAACAACTGAAAGTTGGGAATATTCCTCGGATGCATCACTGAAAATTTGATCAGCAGTCTGGAGCAACAGTTCACAGTGCGACTGGAATGCTGTTCTCTCACTGTCACTCTCATCCGTGCTTGATTCTCCTTCAATTCTCTGATAGGGACCATCAACATCCATGGAGGATAACCTCTTTGAATCAAACCGAGCTTTCCTCTGTTGACGAACCTTAGCCCTCCCTTTCATCTCCATGCGTTTCTGCAGGTTTATATCTCTGCCAAATTCATCTAACTTCACTGGCAGATCTGCTTGTTCTCTTAAGGCAGAAGACGCAGCTTGTGCAGCAATCTTGGCCGCTGCAACTATGTCAACACTGCTACCTTTTTTATTGAAAACAGACATTGCTGCATTAACCTCTGCCTCTACCTCCATCATTTCATCATTGTTATCCGCAGCTCTTCTTTCTACAATAGCTGACGCACGTTTTTCATGAAGCTTCTGCATTTGCTCTTCAAGTTCCTCAATAAAGGGAGCTTTATCCTGTAAATTGTTTGAGCAAGCCAGTTAGTACAGGTCATTGACAACAGTAGACCAATTAGGGACATTCTAAATAATATGAAAATATGACAGGGGGGGAAAATGGAGATGGAACAATGGCAAGTCCTCTCAAGGCATGATCATTTGGAAAGGAAAAAAGTACATGTAGCAATCAGAAAGAGAAAATAGTAACAAAAAGCACCTCCTACTACATAAAGTCTTTGGTCAATATGGATTCAATTGTCTTTTTAAGTAACACATCTAGAGGACAACACATTTCCAAAGCCTCACAAGAAAGGTCGGTATTGGCAGTGTCAGTAGAAAATCATGTTGACTCACCTTGAAGACAAAACTAATGCACTTAACCGGAAGGAATATAGATGAGCTGATGCTCAGTCCACGTGAAGGAAAATAGGACAGCAACAAAGGTGGAACTCAGTGTATGATAAGTAATACACAGGGCCATTTTGTTTACCCACCGTAGGAAAGGTGTAGGGTGACTGATTGACATGTTCTGTTCTGTTATAATGCTAAAGTATAGAGTTACCTCTCAAATTTGATTTCCTATTTTCCAAACCTGTGAGGTAGGATTGTGACAGTTCATCCATAAATCAGCTTTCTTTGACAACCAATATCAATTTCTTTCCTAGAAAACCTATATTTGTAAAACTCTCAACTGGTTTAGAAAGTCATGACTCATGAGACATACATGTTTGTTCATATCAGGTCAACAAGGGTATAACTAAAAGAAATAGATAGATGAGAAAGCCTTGTTAAATGCTTTTCAAATACTTTTGTAGCATAGTGTTGTACCTATTGCAGAATTTTGGTTACACAAACTCTAGTTCTGGTGCATGGGAACATCAGGAACTAATTCTGTGTGCAAAATTATTCCCCGGCCTCTATAATGGTGCCAGTGGATGAACATACTCGTTCAAAGTTGGAATAGGAAGCCCTTGGGTTATCTGAATATACTTTATGACATATTCCATGCATTGGGTGTCAAATTCCTACTCTTTACCCAAAAAGAGTTTCCCTTTAACTTGACTAAACTCTTAACATGTTTGATTTTCAATTCTTATTCCATGTTGGTTTTGTTTTGTATATGTTTTGCAGCTTGTCTTTGTCTACTTGGGGCTCCCTCAAGAATTTATATCAAAAGAGAGTGTGTGTGGGTGTGGGTGTGTGTGTGAATGACGGAGCCACCTCGGGCCCAGTGGGGGCATATGCCCTCCCCCTCCCCCCTTCTCAACTTTTTAAAATTTCTATCTTTACTCTATATTTATTAAAATACTCAATTATATCCCTCATTTGCTCCCCTAAATTTTGATAATTTAAAAATTCACCCACATAACTCATAAAAAAATTCAATAATGCCCCTCATTTGTCCCCATTGAATTTTATGATTTTTAAACTTTACTTATATTATATTAGATACTTAATTTATTCACACTTTTATGAATAGTTTTTCATTAGACCTCACCTTAAAAAAGTCTTTTAATCGTATATATCCCATATTGACTATGTGCATTTCAAAAATACTATTTTTAGATTTTCCTAAATTATATTACTCAATTACATATTTATTTGAAGAAACTGAAGAAAAAAGAATATAAAGAGCAAAAAGAAGGGGTAAAAAAACTGAATTTGCAATTAGAATTTGCTCCCTTGAAAAAATTTCCCGGCTTCGTCACTGTGTGCACACACGCGTTTGTGAGAGAGAGAGAGAGAAAGAGAGGTGAATCTAAATACGTACAGTTAGCAGACATATTTAACTGTCCAAGAAAGACTATATATTTAATTTAAGTTCGCACCTGAAGAAAGTCACATATGAGAGAAACAAAGTGACGAAGCTTTTGCATGAACTTGTACTTCTGATCAGCAGCAGATAGTGATTTTTCAAGAGCGGTGATATTCATTAGTGAAGCAGACAAATGTTCATCAGCCTTATTCAGTGACGACACAGTTCTTCCATGAGATTCCTGAGAGAAGGGGAGAAATATTAGAAGAATAGAGTGAGTTAGTCCATTATCAACCTTACGAGCACATATCATTACAAGAATTTCTTGCCAATTTTTCTTCTTAGAGAAACTCCTACAATCCAGAATCCAACCCCCCCCCCCCCAAAAAAAAAAACAAAATACCACGCGCACACACACACACAAGAGCATGCTACAAACACAAAGAATCTCCAAATTCCAATGCCATTCCGAGCATAATTACTACACTTACACTCTACATAAAGAAACCAAGTACCAACTCCCTTGAAAGAAGGAAACTACAAAAAATATACTGTACATGAAAGCTATTCCCAAGGTAAACATTCAAGACAAGAGGCCAATACTTCGTTCATCATAAGGTTTAATGCAAATGCATATGAGTTTTAAATTTAACACAACTCTAAATGGAAATAACACACTTGAGTTCAAAATTCACTTTGGTTAAAGGAATTATTATCCATACCTTAAGTCTCCTCACGTTATCTTGCAAAGCTTTCCTAGCAATCTCAGCTTGCTGAGATATGGACATCATGCCCAAACCTTGTGATGCTCCAACTGCCCCTCCTATGCTAGTACTAGCTGGTACATTTTGGGACACTGCTGGATGCATAAACTTCTGTTGGGGCACACTATGAACCACAGGAACAACATTACCGACCGCTCTTGCAACCCCATCATCAACCCTCTTCCCTAGCCCCTTCCTGAACTGTTCTTCCTCCCAAATTTTCTCCTCCTCATCCTCCTCATCCCCCTCCGAAATCTCCTTCCTAAACCCCAAGTCCATTGCCCTGTCGTCCACATCGAAAACACCCTTCTTTGCTCCATCCATCTTCTCCCCAATTAACGCAATGCGGCTCACATTCTCCGGCTCCTCGTCGCTCAAACCCTCCGCCGCGCCATGGTTGCTCCCTCCATCCAACGAGATATAGTCCGGGGCAGCCGCCCTCGACTGCCGCAGCCGTTCCCTCTTCGCCCGAATCGCATTTATAGTTGCTTGATCAGGAAACAACGACCCAGATGAATCCTTATCCCTACTTTTCGCAATCCCCATCGAAGCCAATCGAGCCTCGGCATCGTCCTTGTCCTTCCTAAACAAACTACCCCCTTTCTCTCCCTCACTCCGGTCGTCATCATCATCATCCGAGTCCAACCGCTCGTCTTCCTTACCCGAGTCCGACATCGACCCGCCAAGTTTAACCAAACCCTTCAAAACGATAATTGGCTCCGACGAGGGTTTCGACTCGGAGGCGGGACGAGAGCTGGCGAGCGTCCGAGTGTTCTTCTGGAGCTCGCGGAGAGCTTCTTTGGTGTAAGTACCGGCCTGGGGTTGGACATTGGAGGTTACAGAAGGCGAGGCGGAAGAGAACTGACCCAAACGATCTTTGTGCGCGGTCATCTTGTGCGATGAGGAGGGCTTGCCGAGACGAGAGGACTTGTTCGAATTGGTGGGTTTGGAAGACGAGCGAGAAGGGGTTTCGTTGTCTTCGTCGTCGGCGAAGCTGAGGAGCTTCGGGATTTGGGTAATCGGCTTTCTGGGCTTGGTGGTGGAGGCCGCCATGGAAGCGGAGTTGAAGGAGGGTTTTGATGAAGACTTAACGGAGGTAGTGGTGGTGGTAGTAGTGGTTGTGGAAGGTCCATTGTTGTCATTGGAATCGTCGTCGTCCTCGTCTCCGGCACGGCGACGGAAGTTTCTGGCTCTGCTGCTCATGGTGGCGGTGAGAGAGAGACAGTAGAGAGAGATTCAACAGTGGGAAAGCAGGATTTTATGAATACTTTTAGGAGGTCCGTGGGTGGGTCATGGGTCGGATCGGTTCAAACTCCGGTTTAACTTAGGGACCCGTGACCCATCTAGTTCATTGTGGGCTTGGTAGTAGTGTCGACTAGACATGTCAACGTGGGCTAGGTTTCCCACATTCCAAAGGAAAAGAACGGTATATGTCCGGCCTGGCCCACGTTGATTCAAATCTGGGCCGCCTTAGTACATGTAAAGAAGAGTTTTCTATACAAATACGGGAAAAGGTAACACACTTCACAAAGATACGGTCCCTACAAAAACTTTTGAAAAATACGGATAATTTATTCAAAAAGTTAAAAAATATGGACTTTAAGGCTATGTTTGGTAGAGAGGAAAGAGAATATGAGGGAAAGAAAATATGTAAAATGGAAAAGAAAGTGTCTTTCCTCCATTGTTATTTAGTATATAAGAAGAAATGAAAATTAGTATATTTTAAAATGATTATTTTGCTCTTTTATTAAAATTTTAAAAATAGTATACAAGATTAATTTAATAAATTCATTTTAAAACATGAGTAAAAGACTTTTCTTCTCTATTTTCTCTCTAATTTTTAGAAGAAAATATTTGAGTGGGTCCCATTACTTTTTTTCCCCTATTTTTTCTTCCTTTCCATTTTACTTTCTACCAAATAACCAAAATATTTATTTCCTCCTACTTTTCTATCAAAACTTTTCTTTCTTCTCCATTTTCCTTCTTATCAAACATAGCCTAAAAGTTTAGAATATGGCATGATATATTCTTTAAAAAAAAAAAAAAAGAGGCCTCACGCATTCAGATGCACGTCACGCACCGAAAAAAAAAATAGAATAAAAGGAAAAGTGCTTAAAACTGCACGATAGGATATTAATTCAATAATGTCAGCATGTCTGTTATCAAATTTTTTATTTCTAAATTTAAATTTAAATTATTTTTACTTTTTCATATTAGCTCTTCAACCTCTTTTCGAATTTTCTTGCGACTAATTTAAATTCGACTTATTTGTGTAGATATTTTAAGAATCACAAATTTGTTAACGCAGTGTCACACTTTTTTGAGTTATTTTTTAAAATAATATATGTCAATATTTTGTAAAAATTAATTAGTATGTTTTTTTTTTTTTTGGAATGGTCAAGTGCTATCGTAATATTATAGTTACCGTAAGTAGCTAGTAGATTAATTACCCTAACTTCCAAGTTTGTTTAGTTGTTTGCTTTTTTTTTTTGTTATAAGAAGTACTGAAAAATACCATTTTCACTTACCCGATTTGATTCTATAAGTAACATGTTAAGATACCAAAAATAACCTTTAAGCTTACATTCTAATTTTATTGGATACCGTAGGTAATAAGATACTTACTATTATAATAATTATAATTATTTTTATTTTTATTTTTTATTTAAAAAAAAAACTCTAAAATCTCATTCTAATTTACGGGATTGATAAGTAACCTATTGTGATACTAAAAATAATTTTTTGAGTTCAATTTCCAAATTCCTTTGATACCGTAGGCAACATATATATACATATTTATTTTTTCACAATAAAGAATGACCAAACTAACATTCTAATTTACTAAATTGATACTATATATAATGTTATGATAACTTAAGATACATGATGACAACATTTTTTTAATATAATTTACTAAATTAATATTATTGGTAACTTAGTAAGATATCTATAATAATTTCTTTTTATTTTTAAAATTTTTTTTATCTTTTGCAATAAGGAATTACCATACTCCCATTCTAATTTACCAAATTGATATTATCGGTAATATAGCACGATATATTGATACCATATGTAATATCATAAGATACCTTATGATAATATTTTTTATTTAATTTGTTAGATTAATACTATAGGTAACATATTAGTATACCACTAAATTGATGCAATGGATAATATGTTAAGATTCTACAAATAATATGATAAGATACTTATAATAACAAATTTATTTTCAAGATTTATGTGCCAAAAGTAAATAGATTGCACAACATCTATATTAACTCTTCATATTTTCTAGATACATAAAGTAACCAGTAAGATACCTATAGTATCTTTGTATTTTTTTTTTCCCTCTTAACTAAAGTAACTAATAGGATACATATGGTATCCTTGTAATCTTTTGCTTTTTTTTTTATTTTTTTTAAATCAAGAATTCAAAAACACTCATTCTTATTTCTTATATACGTAACTTAATAATACACTATAAGAAAACTCATACGTTTTTTTTTTTCTCCTTTAAAATACAAAGCATCTAATTTTCTTTATAAATTCTAATTTTCATTCATATACTTCAAGTAACTTGTTTAGATACCATAGGTAACTTGTTAGTACGTGTATTCTAACTTTTTTGAACACTTTTTTTTTCTTTTGTATTCTCTAATACTATTGGTAATCTTGTATGATACTTGTGGTAATATTTGTAATAAGAAATACCCATGATACCCTATTCCATTTCTAAAATACTATTATAAATTAGTAGGATACTTACTCTAAGTAACTACTTTTATTTTTTGAAAAAATAGTTACAAAATTTATAATAATGATCCTCAACTCTAGTTCTAATTTCTCAGATACTGTAGGTAACCTAGTAGTTGATTCAGTAATCACAAAAATTATTGCGTACCGAAAGATTTAAGCTCGGATACCATTGTATATATTATGTTGACTAATATAGTTTCCAAATTTTGTTGTCTATTTTTATCTTATTACGAGAATAAAATAAAATCTGATTTTTAAAATAGAAAAAAGACTATTGTAAAATTTTTACCTTTTAAAATAACTCATAGGAAAATAATTAAAAAGGTTATTCCAAGAAAGTTTAACAAATAATTTGACCATTAAAAAATAAAAAAACAAATAAGAAAGTATAAACGAAAACGAAACAAAAAAGAAAAAAAAAAGTAAAGGCAACAAAATATTTAAAGAATTTGAAATAATATATAACAACATAATATATATATATATATATATATATATATATATATATAAAGAAAAGAAACTGTTGCATCAAGGCAACAGTCATCTGGCATGTGTTATTACATCAAAACTCATTCCATTTTTTTTTTTTTTGCCTTGTCAGGCCATGTAGAAATAAAGGGAGATCTTATTTTTCAGACTTTTCCTTCAAAAGTCGTACATAGTCTAATTTCCCCTATAGTAAAGACAGGGCTGAGTCTCAGTAATAGACTCATTGGTCTAATATATATTTTTGTATATCTGCGTTATCTCTTCATTTAGTTATTTTATATAATAATTTTAAATATTTTTTAATTAAAAGTTTTAAAAAAAATCTTAATTAAGTATTTTATTTATATGTTTTAATGTTCTTTATTTAGTTATTTTAATTTATTCAAATTTTTGAAGAACAAAAATAGGTCTTTTCTCTATTTTAATCTAACAAAAAACAAAGGAATAGTATAATCTCCATTAAATAGTAAGGCTCAATAAAATTCAAAAATATTAAAATATAAAACAACAACGAAATTAGGCATGCATTTTAGCACGTATAGGCTCATATTTACCCCACATAGACATGACTTACTTAGACCTGAATAAAATATGAATTTGGCATATGAACCATGTCATGCTCCCGTCGAGCTAGCTCCCATTTTTATGTGGGCCTAGCAAAAACCAGTACAAAGCCTGTATTGGCCCACTTTACATTTTTAGTTTCAACAAGTTAAGTTGTCAAATATTACTTTATTAGGCGAATTAATTTATTATAATAGATTGTCTAAAACTTACTATTTTTTGTTGGGAGAAAGATGATTCTCTCTAAATTTAAATCTAGACAAAGATAAAATGACAAACAAGTAGAACGATCCATATTAAATTCCATAGAAGTCACATTTTTCTTACTTTTAGAAACAAAATAGAGATTTCTAGAAAAAAAAGTAAGATAAGAAGCTATCGGAGAGGTTTTCATGAACTGCTAGAGGAAGGGATTATCGTCAGAGGAGAGACGAACTTCCTTTCAGAGAGATGAGAAAGAGTGAATGGAGTGAGAAGAATCGGTTTCCAAGGGATAAAGGTAAGAGTAGACAGTTATTTGGTTTGGGTTAATCAATTAAGAATAATGTTATAGGATACTAGTGGTGTCCAGCACCACAATAATGTATCAGTCTATCATTTGCCAATCATAATTATAATTTAGGTGGAACCTAGATAGAACCTAGTTTATTAATTAAATCATTTAGTGATAAACATACGTGTCATTCTGGTGTTAGGCACCACTGGTGCCTTATAATATTGCTCATCAATTAAGGGGACCAAGATCATTTTATATGTAAAAAGTGGCATAAATTAGTTGATAAAAAAAAGAGGTATTATATTTAATTAACCGAAAAAAAGAAAGTGGTGTGTGACTAGTGAAGTCCTAAGTTTAGCTCAATACATTTTAGATTATTAATATTATAGGAGAAAGGGTAACTATAATGTGTCTTTTTTTTTTTTTTAACATTTTGTTTAAATAAATATCCATTTTTTTTCTTTTGTATAATAATGGCTGATTACATATCTATTGTTATAGTGGACATGCCAGCTTTATGCACTGAGTATATTAATTTTTATGCTGAATACATCATATATTTATATTTGGTATATCCACTGATGTACTAATTTTTTTTTTAAAAAGTGGGGCTTAACTAATGACCACTACTTACTACAAATTTAAAGGAAAATAACACACACACACACTACCAAGGTTTGAACCTCTGACCCCCCAAACTCACACATACATCCCTCAAGCCTTGGACCAACTGAGCTAGCTCCAGTTGGCTCCACTGATGTACTAATTAAGTCATTTATTGCATCATTTAAAAAACACATATTTACTTAAAATTTGTCAAAAATTCGATCTTTTTACTATAAGCCTGTTAGATTAATCTTAAAAAAAAAAAGTTGAATCTAGACATTTGGTAATTAAATTCACAAAAATGCTATATTATTTGAAAGCAGCATTTGATATTTCATATATTATGTGAGCTTTATAATAGTATTTTAAGAAATTTGTATAACATAAGCAAAATCAGTTCTATTTTAGCTCTTATTATCATGCTCTTCTAAAGTTCTACTTACAATAATGATTACATAACAGATTTTAAAATCTGTTAGTTAAAAGCATAATTTTAGCAAATGCCTCGCTCTCGTGTTTTTCTCTAACTATTTTTAAAAACAAAAATCAGTATTCAAAAATAATTCAAAAGGAACCCGTCGATTTTAGCTTTATTAGAGACTCAAATTCTTTAAATAACACGACAACTATTTTTAGTAAAAACAATCCCAAAGTCATAGTATTACTTGCTTTTGAAAAACACTCAAGTATTTTGCAATAATCTCCACTCCCTTTGTAATTTAGGACTTAAAAAATAAAAAATAAAAAAACACACCGATTCACAATTTGGAGAGCTTGAGTGTTTTTCAAACTATTTGAGGGGAGGGGGGAAAAAAAGACAATTACCCATAAAATCTTGGCCGTCGATTGAGATGAAAATGAATGAAGTCAACGGCTGAGTCCTTGAAATCTGTAACGCAACGTATGAAATTGCCACCATGATGCCCATTACCGGAACTAGCTCTTTAATTTATATTTTCTTTTTAAAAATAAGTGAAAAAGAATAACAATAAACTGGCGCCTTTTAATTATTTCCTTAAAAAAAATTGTAAAACTTTTTTCAATAAATAAAAGAACATTTATATCTTTATTCCAACAAAAAAGAAAAAAGAAAAAAGAAATCACATTTATATAATTTTCCCTCCTTTTTTTTTATTCGCTTTTGGAACAGTAAATGGGTTCAAAATTCAAAAACGAGAACAAAATAATAATTAAGTAGAAAGCATAATACCGTAACAGGAGAAAAATTAGAAAAGAAAAATGTTAAATAGAAAAATAGATTTATAAATATAATGGCTGTGCGTTTTCCCACTTGTCTTCGTCAACGGAGATTCGTAGAGCAGAGAAGGATCCCTGAATCAAAAGCGGAGAGAATAAACCTTCTATGGTCTTTGAATCTCTTACTCTGACTCTCTCCTTGCTCATCGCTACCCTTCCATGGCTGGGTAACCCTTTTTTCCTTTTTTTTTTGGGTGCTTTTTGAGTTAATTGGTCTGTATTTCTGAACTTGCTCATGGCTGAAGACTTGGGTTTTGAAGCCATTGTTTGTTGATGAAGAAAACCATTTCATTTCTGGGTTTTCTTTCATAACTATTCCCTGCCCAGCTTTGAGTTTTCCCTTTTTTTTTTTTTTTTTGGTTTGGGAAGTTAAAGCTGCCTTTCTTTTCTTCCAAAAAAAAAAGACATTTACTATTCAATATTCCTCGACTTTGCTAATCAAACATGGTATACCACTTGTGTTGTTCTCACAATGGTGAGGATCTATCTATTTCTTGATTACTTTTGGATTATTTAGCTGTTAGTCTTTAATTTGTGGATTAACGATTTGATTAATTGATCAATAATTTATCATGAACAAAAAAGTGGTTATGGGTTTTGTTTTTATGTTTTTAACTATACGACCTCAAATGAGGAGAAAAAGATATCAACTTTGTCTCTTATATTAGATTCCTAAGATTACTAGCTGGATGATCTTGCTGATCGTTATCTAACCTTAAGTTCAAAATTAGTTGAATGTGAAAGGAAATTATACGATCGTGTGTAACGCTTTATTCATATAAATACTGAAAGATGTACATGCCTTTTGTGTGAGTGCAACTATTGAAACTTTCACTTTTCAGCGTGATCCTGTTAATGTACTTTAGCGGGGAAGATTGTTACTTTTACTTGTTTATTCTCTTGTTATTACTGTCTGGATTATACAATTTTAATCTTCTTTTCGGTAGAAAATTGCACAAAGATATAGCGATTTCGTGTCGGGAACGTATCTCTGGCTTCCACTATTAGCTCTATGATCAGAATCTGTGGTAATGGATCAATACATTTGTTTTCAGAGTACTTGCTAGTGATGATTATGATGATTGTACCTTCTGTGTGGTTGGGAGGAGTCTGATGGTTTTAGTTAGTTTCAAGATTGAACTGAATTTTTGCACCGTGATTGTTTTTTAAAATGTGAAACGGGAAATTTTGTTTTATCACTTAAATTATAAAATTGATTGTTTTTTTTTTTAAACGTTTTTTTCTTCTTCTTTTTTTAAATGCTCACTGAACTTGAAATTAGACTAGGGAATTTCTGAATCTTTTAAAGGTGGGACTGAGGTAATCTTTTGTTCATATATTTTGCGTGTGAAATTGATGATTTGGAATGCATTTTTGTGTTTAATTTGCGCAGAACATCATGGTTAGTGGATAGTAACAGAATCGCTACAAAGATCAAGAGTGCATGTAGTAAATATGAGCCTGAAAGAACTAAATGGAAAAGCAACCCAACTAGAGCTTGTCCTAGTTGTCATTATGTGATTGACAACAGTGAAGTAAGATTTCCAATTTCTCTTTATCATCTACGATTATTGATTGTGTTTTGTTTCTGACTATATTGAAATTATGGATATGTTAAAGTTGCTAATAGGATTAAGATATTTAAGATATGGATAGATGCTACATCATAATTTAACTGTGCATAGTCGTATACGTTAATATTGCCTTGGAAGTTGAATAATTTTTCTAAAGTTGTTCCTGTGGCTTATCAAAATTTTCTCTTTTCTTTCTTTATTTGTTTGAATCATAGCAAGATAAGTGCAGTTGCAAAATGCTAATAGACTAATAAGTATTACCCATGAGGATTAGGTTGAGTGGTTAGGCCCATGGTTTACTTTCATGAGGTATGGTTCCCAACCTAGCAATATGCTGGAGTTTCTTGCCTCCAAGAGATTGTAGGGTTAAGCGCGATGACAAGTATTAAAAGAAAAAACAGACTGATAAGTATTTGTATGGTGCAAAACAACTAATTCATTCCAAAATTTGTAATGACTTATGCTCATGTTCATCTACTTTGGATGTAAGTTTGACGGAGATGCATGGGACTAATGATATCATAATATATGTAAATCTATTAACTGACTTCTTCACTGCCGTATAATTTAAGATTTGCCCATTTTTGACCCTTTAAATTATTGAATTTCCATGAATACTTTTTACTTTTTATTTTTTGGATTTTAATGATTAGATGTCTGGGATATCAAATTTTCTGCTTCCAGGTTGCTCAAGAGTGGCCAGGATTACCCAGGGGTGTGAAATTCGATCCATCGGATCAGGAGATTATATGGCATTTGCTTGCAAAAGTTGGTGAAGGGGATTTGAAACCCCACCCTTTTATTGCTGAGTTTATTCCGACCGTCGAAGAAGATGACGGAATTTGTTATGTCCATCCTCAGAAATTACCAGGTTGGGGATAATAGTTTGTTATTATTTTCTGCTTTTATCCTTAATTCAACTTAATTGATTGAAAATAAAATTTCTTCAGGTGTTAAGCAAGATGGAAGTGTATCCCACTTTTTTCACAGAGCAATTAAGGCTTACAATACTGGAACTCGAAAGCGTCGAAAGATAAGTGATGGGGATTGTGATGTCCGCTGGCATAAGACTGGTCGTACCAAACCAGTGATTTTAGATGGGGTTCAGAAAGGGTGTAAGAAGATTATGGTTCTCTACATGAGTGTGGCCAGAGGAGGCAAACCTGAGAAAACTAATTGGGTAATGCATCAATATCACCTAGGAACTGAGGAGGATGAGAAGGATGGGGAATATGTTATTTCAAAAATATTTTACCAGCAGCACCAGGTCAAGCAAGGTGAAAAAACTGATCAGGATCTTGCTGAAAGCGCTGACATTGTTATTCCAAAAGTAGATCCGGTCACTCCCAAATCATTGACTCCTGATCCCCCTCGTGGTGAATGGCGACATTCTGATATTGACCTGGGTACCACGGTTAATTCTAGAGATCCCTTTGCAAAGGTAGATCTCTTTTATCCCTTGTGCACTTTTGTTTCCTGTTAGAAGTATGTAAAAATGCTTTCTATTTTAGTCTTGTGCATGTATTAAAGTTGAAGTCTCAAGTTTTGAAAGCATATACTCTGCAATATCCTTGCCAATATTAATAATCACTTACCAGTAAACTGTTCGATTTGCCTGTATTTTTATACTCGGTCATTCTATTGTGGATAAAAGCACTTTATAAGACAATGATAGTCACATAGATTTTTCTTAGATATAAAATAGTTGCCGACAGCTCTTCCTTTGTCCATTTTAACATTACTGCTTATACTGTCATACATGAGATACTAATACCTGCTTTTCCTATCTTCTGCCTTGTTATTAAAGTATGCTGATTTATATTTATTTATTTATTTTGATCCATAAGTATGCTGATATTGGATACATGGAAGATGAAATTATACTGGAATGTGAAAAGGCCGGCCATGATGAACCTAAGGAAGAAAATCAAGTTGAGGAAGTTAACAACAGTGAGAATAATGTAAACTGTAATCCTGAAGACACCAAATGGTGGGACAGTGAGTCCCAGAATATGTTGGATTCTCAACAACTTGTGGAAGGGCTATCACTCTGCGATGATCTCCTTCAAAGCCAGTCCCCAAACAGGGATGGAAATACGCATGAGAATGGTCAAGCAAAGAATGACAAACCCAAGCTTGCTGATTATGCTCAGTTAGGACCGGAGCATCTAAAAAAGGATTTAGAGGAATGCCAGAATCTTGTCCTTGATCCAGCAAACATTGAACTTGATACACCTCCTGAGTTCCGTTTAAGCCAGCTTGTAAGTTGTCTTCTCTTCAAATTTTTCTTTTCTCATTTCGTGTCAAATCAAGTAAATTTTGTTTGCCTTTTTATTTTTCCTTTCCCAATTTTCTATGTTAATGCATTTATCGAAATGGTGCTTGTAGGACTTTGGATCACAGGAAAGCTTTCTCGCCTGGGGTGGTAAAGTGGGTGACTAGTTATGGTTTATGGTCGAGCATTTTGAATGTGGTCAACTTTTTGAGCTGCGTTTTGTAAAGGCTTCCCATGTTAAACTCGTTTTAACTCTTTGCTGGCCAGCGTGAAATGTTATTATTGGTGGCAAACTTCCGTTTTGTATTGATGACTACTCTAGAATATATCAAACTCGTATTATTTTGCTTTCCTTTAGGCACCGAGAAGAAAATGCAGCTGTTTCTCCTGTGGTCCTCTAATCTTGGGACTTTCTTCCTTACATTAATGATCAATTACCTCTAGACATTAACATTTGCCAGATCTGAGAGGTTCAAATTCTCATTTTGAATTCGTGACTTGCTTTTGCTTAAGATATGAAAAACATGACTTGACTTGCTATTGGCGTGTTGCTGAATCATAGTATGTTTGTCGAGAATTGAGATTGCCAACAGCAGTTAGAATTTTGAATCACTTTCCATTTGAATGGATTATTGTCAGACCGGTTGTAGCATGCAATATATAAGGTTATAAACGTTTATAGTAAATGTTTTTGATAAATAATGTTATCGAAATATTATGCTCCAACTTTGAGTAGAATTTCGGTAGCACTTCAATACAAAGGATTGTTGACCGTCGAGGGCTGTGTTCCACACAGAGTCCTT
>JXTB01000024.1:1396468-1416989 GCA_002914805.1 Parasponia andersonii | reverse complement strand
TAACAAATTTAATCTTTAAAATCCACTTGGGCTTCCAAGGCCAAGCCAAGCCCAAATTGTTTCCTTAACCCATTTACCCATTTTTATCCAACAATTATTAGATCGAGTACTTACTGTCTAATGTTTGTTCCTTGTCTACTAACAAGTAACATCTGTTTAAACACACGCACACACACACACACACACCCCCAGCACATGTTTTTGCTCCTTTTGTTTGAGTACTCGAGTCTGTTAAATGCTATGCTGGACTTGAATGTATCCATCAAAGTCGAATCATTTTTCTCTTTCATTCTTTCTTTTTTCCTCTTTTGTAGAAAGACTACTAGTTAAGGTCGTGGAAAAGTATACACAAATATATGAAGCCGTGTCAGAGAACAAAATGTAGCGAAGTTTGAGCTTGAATAACTTGGGCATAATTTTTTCTCAAACTTGAACTGGGGTTAAAATATCAAGCTTAAACATCAAGGTTTTAGCAATTTGACATAAAGCTGAACTTGAGAGTTGCATTTCAAATCTAACCAAGTTAAATTCAGGAGCTTCGGAGACCTTATAAAAGGGTTTTCGCCTTTGGTGAGCTTCATTTACATCTTTTTCCCTTTTTTTTTTTTTTTTTTTTTTTGGTTTTTCCGCTTCTTTGAGTTAGATCCAAGCAGCATTCTTCAATGAAATTGCTCAACTTGAAAAGATAATAAGAAAGACTAGTGGGGCACAACATTATTAGAAGAAATCAGGCTGTGTCAACGCCAAGGAAAACATATAACGGATTGGTCACATGCTATCATACAAATATAGGTTAGAACTACTCCCAAGGGGCGGTCAAAGTGACAAAGCGTTTTACTTTTAAGGTATTCTCTCGGAGGGTGAGGTCAAGAGTTTGAGAGGTAAGCTTTGGGAGCTCAACCGAGTAGCTATATGAAATAACCCATTACCAGGATCTAATCCCTTTTTTTGTTTTTTGTTTTTTTTTTTTTAAAAGAGTACAGGTTGGAAACTCCAAAAACCAAAATATTCATGAACTTTGAAGAGGAGGGCTTCTCAAACCATGTAGTGGGTATTTCCCAAAATGGGTCAAAAACTATTGGGCTAGTGGGCCTTGCTCTCGGTGGGAACCAAAGCTCCCTTATTAGGTCCCCTATTTGCTTGTTCATTTGTAGCATGATTGCTTGTAGGGAAGCGGAAGGAAGAGACCTAACATAGCAAGCACGCAAGCAGCCTCGGCCGGCGGCCTGGCAGCATGTTGTAGGGTAAGTAAGTGTCCTTGCTGGACTAGTATAGGGCAGTGCCCTTTCTTTTGTAAAGTAGACCTATATATATATATATATTTTTTTTTTTTCTTCCTTAGTAAAGGCACAAGAAAAGGGGGTCCATAGAGTTGGGTTCTAAATTCTGTGAGTGTCCTAAATCAGTGCCTCAAAGTCCTCCATTGGTGGTCATAATGCAGCTAAAGACCAGACAGAAAAGGTCTCAACACCCTGGCTAATTTGGTTCTAGCTGAAAGTTCTCTCATCTGAAATTTTGTGAATAAGTTGATGAACCCCATTATCACTTTTATTAATCTTTGCTTTTAAATTGTTTGTTTGTTTTGTTTTGCGTTAACTTTTCAAAGCAAGTGGTACTATGGAGCTTCATACACATTTGTTTTTCCAGTCATGCATTTGACTAAGTGTATTGTTAATCAATTCTCTCAAAAATATAGGCTCTATCTATAGTCCTATATGTGTAAATTTGGGCATTGGTGCCCCCATCAAAAAGTAGAGCGGCACATTTTCATGTACTTGCACACTCCAAGAAATGTTTTTCATTTCTCAAAATCTGTTTTTTAATCTGTGTAATATTCAATGTTTGGAGCGTGTAATATTTTTTGTTTTAGGTGCAAGTGCTGACACCCATATATAAATGTACTCAATTCTTAAATTACTAATTGTCCCAAAATTAAAGTTAAAGGACAATTGCAACTGACACAAGTGCATAATTTCAACTATTAATTTAGTATCAGGCCCTATTAACTATTGAAACTATCTTGTAACTCCCACACACGTGTGTAGACTATAGTTCTAGTTGTGAAATCACTTTCAAAACTTATGCTAGATCTAGATAATGAATATGTTCCTTCAATCCTTTCAAATATATACACACATATATAGGGAGATGTTGCTTTCAAAAGTTACATTAAATAGGGAACGTGTACCGTTTAGCGTTACCATAATCCAAAAACTCAGTGGGAGTGTTGGCAACTAGCAAGCTAGTTATTGCTAACTTTACAATAAAATATTGATTTATCTCTCTTCTTGTTTTATTTTTATTTTTATTAGGCTTTGATCCATCTCGTGTATGAAATTCATGAATGAACCATTATCATTGCTTTAAAATTTTTTTAATTGGGCAGATTTGAAAAACATTGCTTTTGCATAACGTCCAAATAATTGGAATTACCTGCCTTTAGCTACTAATCATCCAATAATTTAATATCTATACCTAATTAAGATATATATGTTGTGTAGGTATTCAGCACCCAGCACGACATAATCTACGTTTAAAATTAATATTTTGTTTAAATTAATACACAAAGCAGCCTTTCCAATCATGAGAAGACATCTTAACTCACAAAACTTATACTATATGATATTGACACTCATTGAGATTTATTAACTCCAGCTCTACTCTAGTTGCTATATTTTTCAACCCCTATGAAAGAAATTGTTATAGTGCGAGAAACACAGAAAAAAAAAGTGAAAAATAGTTAAGTACTAGGGGTTGACCAATTTCAACTAATAATCATCGTGGGACGCATTATAACTTATATATCCTGGTTTATTATACTAATTAACGATTGAAAATGAACATTATAAGAATAACGGCGAAGTTACAGTCTCCACTAAAATGAGGAGTAATAATACTGTTAATAGAATTAAGTCATAAATGGGTTATTTATTAAACACAATTATTCAATTTCTAATTAATTGACATGTAAGTTATTGATACCAAAAATTGGTATAACAACCAAGATATATGTTTTTGAAAAAATAATGATAAACAACGAGAGTTTAGATGAATTTAGATAAATAACATCTAAATTTAGAGTAATTCAGGTAAAATAATTTAGTCTAGATTCACTGTGGAGAGAGAGAGAGAGAGAGAGAGAGTATTATAAGTATTGAGGAAAATTGGGCTTCTCAAAATGCCTAAACTTGATAAAATTAGCTGGCAAATCTTAATAATTGTGATTGACAGGCTTTTATTCCGCAATTTCGGGGTAGTAGTAAATTTGACACTGTTCGCATGTTATTCAGAGTATGAATCCCCAAACTAACTTGACAGTACGAAGGTAAGATCACATTTTTGATGAGTCATATGTTACCCACTTCTATTCGCTGTTTCAGGTAGCACATACTTTGAATAGATGAGGCTAGTTGTTTTTTTTTTTTACTTTGATTTAAGATTTGTACGTGCTTTTCAAATCGCACAACATCAATCATACCGCTTTTAATAAACTAGTCACTTTTGAGTTAACCTATATATAAAACATGTAAGACTCACTTAGTTTAGGTTTTTATTATGTGTTGAGACTTTTTTTTTACTCCGAATTTTAAAATTCGATATACATATATATATATATATATATATTTTTTTTTATAGTATGTTTTTATCTTTTGTTTTGTTTGATTTAGTTTATATGATTTTATATTTCTATTTTGTTTGATTTATATTAAATGAGTCTACGGTTAAATTTCTAGTTAAAATGACATAAATATAACTTATTTATATAAATGACTAACCAATATTGCGTCGTTCTATTTTATATCCTTGACACCATTATATTACTGACACCATTATTAAACAGATCGAATTGGTGCTGAAATATATGTATTGTTATATTTTGATAATAACGCACACGCAAGGCTAGCTCAACAAATTTTAGGGCCTAAGGCAAAAATTAAAAAAAAAATTCTGGAATTAAATTATACTTATAAGAAATTTTAGACCTGTTTCTTTGAAAAAATGTTATTATTATTTCTGAAGATAGAAGATAATTTCTTTTAGATTGATTAGTTGAATAATAAGATATGCAAAATATGACGTATTTTGACTTGATTAAATATATCAATAGCTAATTTGGTAGGAAAATTAACTTACGAGAGACGACAGCATGGATGTTGAATAAGAAATTAATTATATTGAAAAATTTTAGAAAAAACAAGCTTTATAACGAAATATAATAAAATAAAAATAAAAATTTGTTCCAATTTTAGAAAGAAAGCAAGATGCTTACCAATATTTTTTATAATAAATAAAAAACTCATGAATTTTTAAAAAATATATTAATTTATTGAATTAAGATTAAAATTTTCGTATTCTATTTGAAACTACTATATATTATTTATATATTTTAAACCTACGCACAGATAATACAAACTTTTGAACATACGAAATCTTTAAAAGAAATTAATAATTTAAGGCCTCAAGCCTAAAACGATTACCTTAATTACTTCTTTACCCTCGAACCACCCCTGCACACACGTACCACGCTTTACCATCCAAGCTAAAATTGGAGCGTGAGAGTTTTGATTGGAAAGTACATCTTATCTACGTTGCTGACGTGGACTCGTTCCATTATTGGAGTGGGGACGGAGGAATAGACGAGTCAAGTGGGGGCCCACATAGGGGGCCTAGGTGTGATTGGAATAGAATCTGACGTGGAGGGGGAGGGGAGGGGAGGGGTGGTGGGGTTGAAGATTAGGAGGCGCACGTGGGTGTGATAAGGCTGCCATTTTTATCAGTCGCCTTCTGTCGGGGTTGCACTCTCTCTAGTCGAGAATTAAAAGATAGATAGAGCTTTGGTTTCTCTTCTATGTGGCCGACAACACAATATCACTTTGCAAATTCTAATCTCCTCTCTACAACTGACACGCTGACCCACCAACCCAATTTCTTCCTTTAAAATTTTTCTTCTTTTGAAAAAAATATATGTTATATATATATATATATACTTACACATAAAAGAAAAATATTGAGACTAAGATGACCAGTCTTATGAATCAATTAGGAGAACAAACAAACGTACATAAGGTTACATTATTAGCGATTGATATTCCTAAACCGTTAAATTTTCCTAGGATTGTATCATATACTTGTACATCAGTTGATTTTGATGTGATTGTGAATTTAGTAGTGATATCCAAATGCATCCTCCACCGCATGTTATGTTTTATTTTGTTGTGAAATTTTCTTTATGCAGATTTCTGCGAACTTGAAATGAGTGGACTGACATAGAAAATTAAAAAAAAAAAAGGGGAGGAGACCGAAGGCTGCTTTACACTACATATACATGTTGTATTGAAGATCAAAGTAACTTTCATGGATAATCGGTGCTCTTACTCGCAATTTAATCCTCTTTTTTTTTTTTTTTTTTGAATCAAGAACCTTTTCCAATTTCAGGAAAGAAGAGCAGTCGTGTGGAAGGTCTTTCTTCGGCCTTTGCTTCCTCTCTTTCTTAGCCTGGCCACTTCCAGGCTTAGAGGTAAGTAGAAAGAAGTGAATCCGAATTAGTCGGGGGGGAACTGAATATAACAATAACAAGCAAGACCAAGTTATATGACCAAAAAGGCCTTTGTCACCAGCTGGATTCGAACCAGCACCTCTGGGAGC
This sequence comes from Parasponia andersonii, assembly GCA_002914805.1. NCBI lineage: Eukaryota > Viridiplantae > Streptophyta > Magnoliopsida > Rosales > Cannabaceae > Trema > Trema andersonii. The sequence continues at coordinate 1,411,343 of JXTB01000024.1, read as the reverse complement.
AAAAACTTGACCTCGAGTTTAATTGTCGCAAAGAAATTGTACTGAGTTTCATTCCCATATGAGAATCTCAAATGTATGAGACAACAGTATAAACTGGTTGAAAATGCAATGATACAAAAGGTTGAAAGAGTTTACACACTGCAAAGTTCGAGTGGTTTCCCTCCTTTTGTAAAAACCTTTGTTTCTTTCTCTCAAATGTGGTAACAGACAAAAGGGAAAATAGCCTGTAAAACCGTGTAGGCCAGACATCTCAGGGTAACACGTGGCAAACGTGAATATGGGTTGGAAGGCAATAGTAATAATTCAGCTTCTGAGTGTTCAACAGAGCTCAAGAGAGAGGTTTTGACCACAAATGTCAAAAAAGTTGTTCCATACCCTATCACATAGGGCGTGTTTGGATCTTCAATCTATGATGCCCAAGCTGGGGACAAGGCCTAGGATTATATTGATTTAAAATGAAACTAATGCTGTTTGGTTCAAGACAGGACGATCAAATCCAAGCGAAATGAGATACTGAGGGACCAACAAAAAACTTGTTTCCAACCTTAATTAACTTAGCACAATACAAATTGATGGCATATTACAAAAGAAAATAATGTAACGATATTATTTTTTGAGACAAATGTAATGATGTTATTTGTTCTTTATTTTCTGGGCTCAAAGCATACCTAAATGACCAGTCAAAAGTGCTAGTTACAATGTATTTTGTGTCTCAACACTTTTTGGACATGCCCACCAGGCCACCAAAGACAGTTCGCCAGAAGGGCGTTTAAACAGTTCGATTTTTTTTTTTTTGGTTAAAAGTGAACTCATCTTATCTTCAGTTCAAATGATAAGAGGATTGGGCCTAAATGATTGCCTCAATTATGGATGTTTATAGGGTCCATTACCCCCTAACCTGTTCTCTCTTTTCAACTTTCTTTCTAGGCTGGTCATACATGATTGCCCCAGTTATGGAGGAGTTAAGAGTCCACACCATAAATCCATAATCTTCTTTTCATCTTTCAATTATAGAAGCTGATCATACAACTTATATCTAGGTTTAAAGATATCTTATATACATCTTTTAAGGCCAGTAGAGACCCCTTTTGACTCCCAATTGTAGAGCTTATGTTAACATACAACACTTTTGAGAAGAAATCCACTCAAAATTTTGTACTTTTTCAGTTGCTACACACATGCAATGCTTTTATCATTATTTAGCTTTTAATTTGCACTTTGTTAAATTATCAGGTCTACATGTGCATCTTAATTAAACACTAAAACACATAATGGCATTAAATAAGTATCAAAGATTTCCTATAAGTTAATTAGATCCCGTACCAATTGATCTTTTCTCTCATATTCTTTGCAATTGTCTTTTTTCTTTTTGAATTTTCCTTCAAAATTGAAAATCATGGTTGTTGAGGGGGATCTCTGTTTACTTCATTTTCTCTCCAGAGGAAGGATCCTTCTCCTTGTGAAAACCAACCCAAAACATCTTTAGAACATTCATACAAGTATATATGGGATAAAGGGAAAACAAAAGAAGATACCAAGAGAATATGGTGTTTTGACCATGGAAGTTGGCCTCTATATCCTTAACAATTGATGGTCCATTCCTCATAGTCTCCATATTTTGAAACAGAAAGTATTAAAGAGAACTGGGGAACCAATGAAAAAAAAAGTATCAAAGACCAGGGAATCTCAACAGTTCAAACTCTCAGTTTTGCTCATGATTTTCTATTAATTTGACGGAAGAAGAATCTATATATGGATATACCAAAGGTATTATCTAACAACAAGAAGTATGTATAATTATAGCTCATAATAATATAATATGGAGATTTTAATTCATACTATCCGATGTACATCTAGCCGCTGACCCCATACAAAAATTTTGTTTACCTCTCTCCCATAATTTCCTCCATCTCTATTTACACTTTACACCCCAAAAAAGGAAGGAAAAATAGAAAAAAAGGGCAAAAAAGAAAGAAAATCCAGAATCCTCCTAGCCCTTTTCCTTAGTATTTCTCAGAATAAGAAGGACTTTGTTTTAATCATGCCAGCAAAGGAGCATGACCACACACCTCCTTATAATGTAAAGCCTTGCTCTTTGCTCCCTAAGAGCTCCTCCAAGTCCTCTACTTGATGATAGCCTTCTCTTGGAACCTCCCATGGTGGCTGAACTAGTCATCTTCATGATAACTCTTGTATTTTCTTTGAATGAATAATTATAAGGTAAGGTAGTAATATTTATGAAGTTTGTGAGCGAGTGAGCGAGCTTGAAATAGCTTGGTGAGTATTGAGTTTTGGTTTGAGACTTAAGGAAGGCTTTGGTGCGATTATATAGAGGGTTGAGGAGTGTGATACTGGTCTAGTAAAGAGCCAACGATGGGGCATGAAAGGGCGTGAGGTGCCCCCAAACCCACCAGACAAAACCCCATTTTGGCCCACTTCCCACTTGGGGTATCCATACTCCAACACAGGAAAAAAATGATAAAAGAATCCAAACAACTCTCTCTCTCTACTTGGTAGGAATAGGATATATAGTCTATGTATTCTATCTTCATGTAGGAATTACCCACCGGCATATTGGGTCGGCCACTAATTTAAAAATACAAGGCAGAAAGTTTCTTATTCAGCCGAAGAAATGAAAAAGAAAATAAAAGTTGTGTATGGTTATAATTAGTACAAATTTGCCTTCCATTTTGTGAAGGAATAATTTATTTTTGGTACTTGTATACTAATCTAAAGAGAACCTTAAATTAAGTATCTTGTTTGATACATAGATAGGTCAAAAAATTATCTCTTCTCATTTTTTTTAGTGCTTTTCTTTGTTGTTTTCCTTTGATTTTTATGTTGGATCCACCTCCATAGGCAATAGTCAGGCCGGTTCAGTTGAATCCTACATAAGCATGCATATTAACTACCTTTAGAGCAAGTTTAGATAATATAATGAGTTCATCTTAGCATCTTTTTGACTCTGAAAAATTGCTAATCAATATATTTGTGGGGACAAGGGTTTAAATCATTAGATAGTGAAGTTTTCTTCTTTTTTTTTTTCTTTTTTATTTTGTTGTTTGGCTAAGTAAGAAGTTTTGATGGCGAAGTTGCATATATGTCGAGTGTTGGTAACAAAAATTGTTTTAAGAAACTTATCGAGTATGCAGTCATGGTACGGAAATTATTGCCTATTTCAGGTGTTCACACATAAAAATTCAACATAATTGTGTTTTGAGAGCAGTGTTTTTGAGTTAAATAATAAGTTAATCTACGTATTTTCGGCTCTATGTCGATGTCTTTAGAATAGGATATCATTAAGTTTCACTTTCAGATAATTTAAAAAATGATCGTATCCTTTTTATCCTTTAAACTCGTTCATGAAAATCACTGTAGCAGTTGAATTTCTAAAATCGTATCATAACGTGTACTTTGAGAAGTTGTTAAGAGACAAGATAGAGTAAGGTATATTCAATAGTGACGTATATGATTCTTGAGATTTGTCACAAAATTTGAATTTTAGCTCCCACCTGGGCTTGCTGGCTTTAAAACAGACTGAAAATCTTGCTGGTATATGTGACAGAGTTGTCTAAAGTGGTGGATGAAAGTGAGACAATGGAGAATATAGAAATGGCAATGAAATATTTTGAATGAGCTAGCTTTATTAAAAACCATTTTACTAATAAAAGTGGATCAAATGGTATAAACCCAATAAACATTGTTCAGTTTAATTATGTTTTGGCTAAGATAGAGTGGTGAAGTTTCAAGGCTACGACCAAGATTCCATCACTGTGATAGCCAGTTAATTTTGATGGAGTTCAATAAAAAAGCATGCACAAAACCCAATTAAGTGATTGATTAAACTATAGATTAGCTTAATTAGTTTATATATGCTTGACCAAAAGCAAAGCAAGCAAACCCACTTGCTTAGTCTCGTGCTCCTCCCATTTTAATGATCTTTTTGAGGGCACCAACTTCCATTAAACCCTCATTCTAATAAACAAAGTTTCATTTTTCTATTCTGCTTTGAGCAGATTTAAGCTGTCAGTATCGGTTAAGGCGCTTGTTTGTGATCTTTTTCTTTCTTCCATTTTTTCTATTCAAAAAGAACATAGATGCCTGCAGGATCATACATGGTGAGATGACATGTAGTGTTGTTTACATGCATATAAATATATAGATACATGTTCAGTTCGTGTCTTCAACATATTATAAACTAGACTATAATTGATCAAAATTAACTACTTGACCATAACAAAGTAGTGCTTGTTTGTTTTGATTACCACATATGCTTAATTTTTCGTCTGATTTTCTCTGTATGAGCCTGTTTCGCAATGCAGTCATACGTAAAAAGCATGTTTATTCTCATGGTAAGATACCAGGCACCCAAAGCTTTGGGAATTCAAACAGAGAAAACTAGACACAATGGTGATAAATTTAATGCCTGAAAAAGCTCTGTAATCAAAGCCTCTTTTAATTTTTTCATCTGGTTTAGTTTGTAGCTGTGTCTCATGTTGTGTGCATGAGGTTTATTTGTGCTTTAAAAAAAAAATATGGCCTAGGCTGTACTGAACAAGAAAGGTCAGAGTTGCACGTGAAGTTCTCGTGATTTACAATGCCGTTGCCTGTGACAGACTCAACATATAAATCAATTTTTATCTTATCTCTAAGCTTTGAATCAAATAGTTTATTAGATACTCCATGACCAAGCTTGTTCATGATGCTTTCTTATTAAGGGAACTAGTACTCCCCATCCCACATGTTTTTGCTTCCACCACTTTCCCATCAAGTTCAAATGGCCATAACTCGGCACATACTTGATACTTGGACTTGGACATGTGGAAAACCAGTTGGGATAGTACGATTTCGATTAGCGATTACAGTTGTCTTCTTACTTTTATATCAGATATTTTTGCAGGCTTTGTTTGACAGTACTAGCTTGCATAAACCATGTTGCTGTTGAATTATGTGTTAATTATATAGCTTTTAAGTTCCGTACAAAGAGATGTATTAGCGTATAATGGTGTTTATATGCTCGTTGACTATATTTATTAAGCCAGCAAGGTCATTGTTGGTTATAATGTTTAGATCGGTAGAATCTTAGATTTTAAAAAATATATTTTTAGCTGAAAGAAAAATTCTTTAGCAGAACGTTTGATAATTTGTAAAGTGTTGTGATTTGAAAAAATTGTATTAAAGTGTTCAGTAAATTATATGACTGAATTATTATACAAATATAAAATAACTAAAATAAATATCATTATACAATTATGTATATTTATAAAAAGAACTTGTTAATATTTTTTATAATTATGCATATTTGTACGTACTAAATATATTAATATATATTTTTAAAAAAATTAATACGACAATAAATTCAATTAAATTAGTTACTCAATTAAATTTATTTTATTTTATTTTCATCTGAATTTCGAATTTCAATTGAAATATGAAGATGATTTTAGTCAATTATGATTTAAATATACTAATATTTTTTTTTTAAAAATTGATACTAAAATAAATTCAATTAAATGTATTGCATTTTTACTTTTAAATTAGGGTATTTTAACCAATATTATTTATTTATTAAAAAATAGTATAAATTACTGCATAATCTAAAAACCAAAATTACTTTCTGCTAACTTTAGTTTTTGATTATAGATTTGTCAAAAGTTATTAAATAATCTAATTTTCAAGTCATTACCAAACACTTCTTAGCTCACAAATTGTTCGAAAAGTATTTTTAGTTTGTTAATAAGTTAAACCAAATTGGCCCAATATTACGTTAGATTTTAAGCCTTAGGCGATATCAATAGTGCTAGGATGTGATGAAAGGTTGGCTTTCAAGGATTTAAAATCAGTTGAAATAGCTAGGCTGGATGATTTGCCTTCGAATTGATATCATAGTTTTAAGGTTGCCAAAACTAATTTAAGGTTGCCAAAACTAAATTATTAGTATGGAGTCTGGTGTTAAAACGCTCTACAATTCATGGGACCAAATCAATTAATTGAGGCATACATATTGGTTGAATTGGAATTTAGTCAAATGAAAAATACTACTGCTACCCATTTTTATTTGGTCTAATTAAATTTTGAATAACTGGATCGCATTGCATGTAAGAGTATTCTGTGTTTAATGTTGGGTCTAATTTGAGATTGTTGCATGTAATCTGGTCTATTTAAGAGGTTCGCAACTTCATATGTTCAAAGGGTAGAAAGTTTTTAAAATGGTTAAAAATCAATGATGGCAAGGATTTGAATCCTGCTATCTCAAAAGGGATAAAAGGTAAAAGTTGCAGAAAGGAAAATTGCTTTCTTTTTTCGGGTGCTAATTGAAAGAAAAAACATTTTTTAAAAAAAAAAAAAAGACTTATTGTTGGCAATATATATATATATATTTAATTGAAAGAAAAAACATTTTTTTTTTAAAAAAAAAGACTTATTGTTGGCAGTATATATATATATATATATATATATATATATATATATATATATATTTATATAGCACAATCTGGTTAGTTTTTTTTTTACTATATAAATATCATTTTAGCATTTTAGCCGATAAAAATTTACGATGTATATTTTTTTGTATAATAAAAAATTAAAAAGAGATATAATATTAATAATATATGCTTTTTCACGTATCTCGTTATAACTCTTGAATTATCATTAGATAAATGACTCTAAAAAAATATTATTTGATTGGTAAATATATATATATATATATATATATATTTTTTTTTAATAAAAAGCACAGGCATGTATCCTTAAAAAAAAAAAGAGTAAATCCATGGGAGAAAAGAAAATTAAGGGTTCAGCCTTCTTCCAACATAAGAAGCGAAAAAAAAAAAAAGAGAACAAAGATTAGTTACCATTTCCCCCCTTATTAATATAAGTCTAATCTTAATATTCAAACAGAAGAAAACGTAAAATGAGAATGAATTAAGCAAGTTATTATGTGTAGCTGACCAAAGCAGTACCAAGGAAAGTGACACATGTTGTATTTAATAAATTAAGCACTACAACGAATAAAAAAGACTAAAGAATGCTTATTGTTTCAGTTCATTAAATAGTGTGCTATATTAATTTATAACCCGTGGAAGAATTTACACGTGTGTTCAAAAGATTCCAGGGATGTTTATATCAGATTCCAGCTAATTTCTTTATATCTTAAGGGTCGTACAGATCTGTTATCAAAGATGGTCAGTTAAGATTGCTGCACAAAATTTACAAAATTAAAAATAAAAAATATGTACTTGTACCACTTTATTCCTCTCTTGGGATCCATCTACTCCACCATAGGCTCTTCCTGCGTCTGTTGAGTTCATCTACACTCTCATTCAGTGTCTTTATGATCTTTCTCTGAAGCCTAAGAGCAGAAGCAAGAGCATTCCTTTGAGGACTTGACTTCTTTTTAGGTTCCATTTCCTAACAATGAGAAGAACGCAATGAGTACTCAAGCATAAGAGAACCGTGTTTCATACGTGATAAAACTCTCTAAAGAAAGATAATTAGTTATGAGTATATCATGTGTAGTTCAGGTACAGACTCTGAGCTCTTGGAGCTGAGCTTCTGTGAAGCCACCATCCTGCTGAGTTCCTGATTTGGCCATTAGCCGAATAATCCAGTTGGCAGCTTCGCTATAATCCTGTTGTGTTGCTCGGAAGAGTTGCAGCCTAAGATTCTGCATGAAAGACAGAGCTAAAAGGCCTTCTCTATCAAAGTAAGGATGAGCTAAAGCTGCTTTTGCACTGATTCTTTGTCGCGCTTTGTATCGAACCATCGATGTGAGGAGTTCCCATCCGATCCCTCCATCCAAGTCCAAAAGCTCAAAGCCTCTCCTGAGGTCAGCAGCTGCTCGAGGCTCCACACTTTTTCTCCATGCAACCAAGTCGTAGTCATACCTTTTAAGCTGACGGTTGAATTGTATGAGGCCACTGTCTGTTCGTAGTCCTGGAAATGCCTACAAGAAAAAGAAGATTTTGTTAGTCATTGGCCTGCAAATCCAGCACAATGAGTACTAGTAAATGGGATAGGCCAGTGTGCTATTTCAGGAGATATGGATACAATCTGTACTTAGTCACATGCACGTGGACGTGTACTAAAACAGGATTTAACAGTGTAGGTTCCACTGTTTTAATAAATTTTAAAATCTAGAGTTTTCTTCCAAGTTGAAAGGGTTAACAAACGATAGTAGAAAGGACGTAACTAGAAATTTCTTGACCATGCCAAGTAGTCAAGTAAATAGTTAGCTATAGTAACAATGGCTAGTCGGCGACATTTATCACTCACCATTTGGAGGAATATGAGACCAGTACTGTAGATATCAAATCTATCTGGCAAATTCATCTGTATATGAAAATATTGTCAAAGTCATGAAAGCAACTCAGTTTTGTCAGAGAAAGGAAGTAAAGTATAGGATAAAAATGCTGAGATGGTTTCAAGTTTCACCTGCCATAGGACTGGGGAAAGTGCTGTCGCTACTGGAGCTGAGGGTGCGGATGGAGTTTGTGTGCTCATGATGTATTGCTCCGGTGCAGCATATCTGGCAATAAAAGGATCAAAAGAACTCATCAAATCTTCAGGAAAAGAGACCCGTCATATCAATTTTTTTAAAGAAAAATTGAATCTTGTGGGAAAACATTAAATCTTGAGTATCAAGTAAATATGTAAACTATAGGCTATTTCGAGACTCTTAAATTTCGGCTAGCAGGAAGCAGTTCTCATGGTTCTCGCCCTCGCCCTCTACTATTTGATAAGAAACTTATCTTGGTGAAAATTACACAGATTTTTCATACTGCCGAGTGCTGCCTGTTTTTGCTGAAGATTTCAGAAACATGCAACTTAACTTCCATGAAGAATAATTCCGCATATGGATCTAAACTTTGGGATGTCTAGGTATAACAAGCTGGAGAAGAACTAAGTTGTATATTGCGGAAGCAGGCTTGCACAAAGTCAATAAATCCCGCCCATTATTAAGCGGTAACCATCCTTACATGCAAACATCATTAATGAATTGAACATTCTAACTTAATCGAGGGGTATGGCAGAAACAATATCCACAGACCTCTTTTTGTTGCTTAGATTTTTAAACATTAATTCCGTTTATGAACAGTGATGCTTAGAATCAGAAGAAACACTTTCAATAGTTAGCTTTGAAAAGGCATTTGTGTTGCCCCCCAGATGACGCATGCATCAATAAAACCTGCCTCACCACAAGGCATGTATGGACAAGCCACAGGAATATCATGGGAAATGTGATACGCATTTAATTCATCTCATGAATTAGCTAGATTATGTAGTGGATAAGAAAATACCTAGGATCCAAAAGAAACTCTTTTGGAATATAGTTGATGCCCACTCTCAAATCGGCTGCAGCTCCAAGATCGATTATCTTGAATGTACGAGAACCTGCTCAGTGTGAAATGTGAACATGAGTTCAAGAAATCTGACTACAATTGAGCTTCACTAACTTTTATTTACCAATATAAAGGACATTTAAAACTACCTTCAGAGAATATGATATTTTGTGGCTTAATATCCCTATGCACAATTCCTGTTGAGTGAAGACCATCCAATGCAAACAACAGTTGTCTCATAATTGTTTGAATGATCTTGTTTTCCCTTTCCAATCCCTTGGGCAAATCCTGGACTTCTCCAAGAATCATTGTCTCTACCTGAAATTTTTCAGTTAAGCGGTTAAAGTCAGAGTTTAGAAAGTTGAATTGGAGCAAAGTTTACGAGTTAGAGTCAATAATCTAACAACAAATCAGCCTAGAAAACTCTCCCATTACCTTTTGGATTTTACTATCCCAATTTGACTCCAAATAGCAGCTAGAATAGATAATCTCTTTTAAAGAATATATGGTTTAGACTACAAGTAGCCTTTTTTTGGAACAGTAAATTTTCATATTTCTTTACTTTCTGGCAATAGGGCGAGTCCCTTTGCATCGAAATCTGAATACTAAACAAATTGAACATTTAATTTGGAGGATCAATATTTTACTATTTCAGTAGAAATTGTGCAATTCCAAAACCTTACATTACAATTTTGACAGAGAGACCTCAAACTTTATTTGATTCACGATAGTAGATGATTATCTTAAGGCTTATGAGAGAGAGTACCAACATTGTAGGGGAACTCTTTACTCTGCATCAAGTCCGCAAGAGTGGACTCTCCTTCAAACCGCCATATGAGCCAATATTCAGACCCTTTCTTTGAATTACTCTGGAAACAATTTCAGGACCAAAACTATAATAATGGGAACAAATGCTCAAAAATCAAAACAAATTAACCAGCAGAGAATTTTTTTAGTATACATTTCAAGATAATGATACCCTACTTTATTTTGCTAGAAGGTCATTATAGATCAACACCTCAAAAAAGCCGTATACAAAATCAGCACAGCTGCTTGCACAAGCTCTTCGCACACGCTCGTTCATCCAAATTTCTACTGCACCATATTCAGTAGCCTTTTTTAAGACAAGGTCTCTTTCCTTCTAATGACCACCAAAACAATAATTTAACAAATTAGATTCGTCTCCATCATACAACCTTAGGAATAAAAGAATATAAAAAAAAGACACTACTCATAAGCATGAACTGTTGTATTTTGTCTGTATAATTGGCTAGATTAAAACAACTAACTAGATTACACGCAAAAAAGAAAAAAAGGAAGTTCGAGATGTATGAATTAACTCTTAAACTACAAGAAATTTCTTAAATAGATCGAATTAATCAAATTATTAGAAGTTAGACGCAGCAAGAACAACAGATTGAGTACTGATGCATGTATTTTCATAGAGGCTTTTAATCGGAAAATACGTATGCATACCTTGGAAGAAGGCTTCTTAGTCGATGAAACTCTGTAAACCACTCCAAAAGCCCCCTCTCCCAACTTCTTCCCCAAAACAAAATCATCCTATCACATAAAAACCAAAACCCACATGAAAATTATTATCAAATACCCGAAATCTGATCAGGAAACAATCCAAAACTAGCCAGAACTTACAGACCTTCCGGTAAGTGGGTCTGAATATTCTCTCAACAAAAGCAAGAACAAACATGTCAAAGAAACCTGGAGCCACACCAGGAGTGGCCCAAAGGTAAGACAGAGCACTCAAAGCCAAAACCGCTCCGGGTGCCGTAAGGGTCAAGCCATTAGGCTTTGGAAGAGTGCTTCTGTATATGATATCCCCACACTCCATGACCGTACAGGGCAACCCCACTCCAACCCCAAGAAAGAGGTCCCGGACCGAATCGATGAGCTCGCCGCCGCCTCCCACCGCCGCTGAAACTCGAAATCTTTTGGGATCAGAGATTGGTACTCTACTACTAGAACTGAGTGTGTTTAGCTTCTTGCCCAGAAATGGAGAAGTGATGATGGGTTTGGGCTGGTGGGGATGGAGCTTGGTGAGCCCCAGACCAACTCCTCCAGCTGCAACCGTCGCTACCATGGCCGTTGTTGCTCGGAGATTAATTTTGGGGGAAGAACTATGAAGTAGTAGTAATAATAGTACTAGTGTAGTGTACTGGTTAACTGGTTTACTTGGGGGAATGTCCTTCAAATTTAGACCACTAGGTCTTTGTTACTCTTTAATAGTGACAGTTAGTTCAGGTATTTTTTGTGGTGGGAAATGGCCCAACCTGGATTGATACGCTGATATTCGCCACAAATGGCACGTAGATGAAAGTCACTGGGGCTTCATACAAAAATCCAGGCCATGGTAATAAAAATTGAAAAATCGCAGATTGATTTTTGGGAAAGTTCTTAAATATTTGCTTTTAAAATTATATTTTTATTAATATTTATTTTGTAAATATTTGTTTATACTCGTTTTATAAGAAATATAGACCACTGCTGTTTTGCACATGAAATATGTATCACGGTATATATTTTATGTGTATAATGTATATTGTGGTCTATATTTTAAGAATAAAAATTACACTAAAAATTGGCATATATTTTAAAATGTATATCGTCTATATTTTATATATAAAATGTGTATCTCATAAATAAAATTTATATTATAAATGTGGATCACTCATATTTTATATATGAAATATAGACTATAAAATGAGTATTTTTAAATGAAATATTAAAAGGACTATTTATGAAAATAAGTTTCAAACATGGATACTATGCATAAATTTCTCTTGATTTTTTGAAAAAAATCTCGATTGATTTAGAAATATTACTTTTGAAAATTTTTTAAGAAAATATTATTTTTAATAAATATTAAAAAAATACAAATTTTTTTTCAAAATTAGTATTTTTCAATGATATTCGAGGTAATCAGGTTACTATGAGTAACCAATCTAGTTAATTGAAGTAACGAATCAAGTTATCTCAAATACTTTGACAAGTTGCGTCAAGTATCTAACCAGTTAATAAAAATAGTATTTTCTAAATACTTTTAAAAGTGATATTTTTCTAATTAAATTTAGAATTTTTCAAACAATTTTAAAATCCGAAATTTTTGATTTTTTTTTTAAAACTTTTTACCATTAAAAATTTGATCTTGATTGTGGGGCTGGCTTAATGGGCCAAAACAAGCAATGGGCTGGCTTGAAATATTTTTTGGCGACATTTTAGAGAGTTATTATACGAGTATTTATAAGAAAAGATCTTTTTCTTTGAGAAATGGCTTTTTTCAAATAAATTTAAAAAATAGCTGTTTTTCTACATCCATTTAATAAATGATTATTTTATAATTTTATTTTGATAAATGGCCGTTTTGTAGTTGATCCGCCTTTTATAAAGTAAATCTATTTTTTTTATAAAGTAAATCAATTTTCAAAAAATAAATCAATATACTTTGATAGAGTAAATATGAAAAACGGTCATTTTTAAATAATTTTTAAAATTCAACAATTTTTAAGTAGTTTTTGAAAAATGACCATTTTGTAAATTTTGATCCAAAATTTGGTCATTTGCCTAAAACTTCTATTTTTAGATAAATTTAAAAATATCTTTTTTTACACTTGTTTAATAAATGACCGTTTTTTCGTTGATCTATTTTTTTAATAAAGTAAATTAATTTTTGAAAAAGTAAATCAATTTTTTAAAAAATAAGTCACTTTTTAAAAAATAAATAATTATATTATGATATACTAATTATGAAAAACGGTCTTTTTTAAAAAAAAAATAATTTTCAAAATTCAACTATTTTTTAACAGTGTCTGAATTTTTTATTAAATAAAAATCTTAGCTTCATAAATGATTCATATTATACCCATTTTATTATCATATACTTTGAAAGAGGGTTAAAATCAATAATAACTTAGATATAAGTTGAAAAACATTTCATGGTTAAAATTCATTTATACCAGTGGGTTAGTGAATATCCAGTATTTTTATTCCACTAGATGAAAAAAAAAATATAGAAATGGATAGAATAATTGCTAATTCAAGTACTTCTCAATTTATTCAATAACTTACATATACCTGAGTTTGGCAATATTTATGTTTTTGGTATTTTATTTTTAAAAGTAAAATGAACAGTAAAGATATCATCAAAATTTTATCTGAGAAATATTTATATCATTTATTTAACTTTTTCAAAACAAAAAAAATATATGTTATAAAGCAAGTCTGTATTTATCAGACTAAAATTAGAGTAAATTACAAAAAAAATATTCTGAAATTTGGCCTTTCTGCAATTTAAGCATTATATTTTGGTTTCTTCTAAAAAAAGAAATACCTTCATATTTTGAAATTCAAAACTTTGTCTATATTTTGACTAATTTATATTAGTCGAAATGATATTTTTTTTAAGTATTTTTAATTATTTGGAAACAACAATAAGATAATTTGAGTTTGGATTTACATTTTTTTGGGGAACAAATTAGTTAAAAAAAAATGGATAGATGGTACAAATTTATTGAATTTCAAAATGTAAATGTATTTTGTTTTTAGTATAAAAATAAAAGCCAAATTTCGGGTTTTGTTTTAGGTCGATCCTTAAAAATATGCTCCTTGTCGCTTTGAATGATATTATAAGTGATCCTTATACGATAATTATTCAATTAAGACCTATCTATTTATTTTATCAATAAAAAAATTAAAACCTGTTTATATTGTTTCATTTCACTTATACTATTTTTTTTTAAAAAAAAGGTTGTCGTTGTCAATAAAGAAAGCCGATATGCCTAATTTACACTTAAGGCCCTCATTGAGATTCTCAGAATTAAACTTCAAATTTAATATGTGTTTTTCTTTCCTCTAGTTTTCCAGAAAATATGTATTTGTTATGGCCGTCAACACTATTGTTATAAGTTGTGTATTAGACCCTTGGTAAAGTTGGTGTTCTTGATCACAAAAATTGTATGTAAAATGGAAAACTCCTCATAGTTGGATTATTTCCGAAATAAACAAGCAGAAATCAAGTTAAATTGTTTTGAGATAATATTGACAGTAGGTGAAATAAGAGGTTGTAAGATTGGTCGTCGAAGTATTTTGCCTTTATATTTTGTTATTGGCCCTATGTATATGGAGAAATGATAGAGATCTGCTATCGGATTGGTAAAACTTGGAAAACCAGATTTCTTTCCAATATGAAAACGTAATTGTAAAAATCAGGAATTTTCGAGGGTAATTTGAACATTTTACCAATTTTCCGGATAAAATATTGTGGGTACTAATTTACAAAAGTTTTGTTCAGATGGACTAAATTACAAATTTTGGGGAACTAGATTGATAGAGATTTGAAATTTTGGGGACTTATGTGCAATTTTTGAAAAATTGCACAGCCCAATAAAGAGGGGCCACGTGCACATCTTTTTCTCCTCTCTCTCTCTTCTCTCTCCTCCCTCCCCCGATCTTTCGCTTTCTCTCTCCTCTCCTTTCTTCCTCTCGGCCGATCTCCCGCAGCACCGCCGCCAGCTGCCGTC
>JXTB01000024.1:1378030-1388848 GCA_002914805.1 Parasponia andersonii | reverse complement strand
TGTTTTTATAAAAACTAGAATTTTTGACACTTTTCAAATAAATTAAAGAATTTCCTATCTTTGTGAAATTTTCCTTCTGCCACTAACCCGGGTTTTGGGTCGTGACAGTAATCCCAATCGGCAAGAAGATTTCATGTATTGTTTCTGCTTTCCTTCCACTTTCCAGTTTTGACTAAACCGATATATCATTTCTGATTGATTTGATTAACAAGAGAAAAATCATTCTTCTTTTTCAATGCTACTAATATATATACACATGTGCCATAGGCACGTACCTCCTCTAGTGTTATTGTAAAATAGTGATTTTTACCATAAAATCACTATGGATAATACAATACATTTTTCGTAAGGGTTATTAAGTATTTAATGATACAATTGTTTTTTGTTAAAATTTTTTTTTTTGCCAACAACATATTAATTATTAAATACTAGACATTTAATCCAAATCCAATGGTGGAAAGAATATGGGTGGGTAAAAAACAAATAAATATACTATTAACATGACACCTTATACATATTATATTAGATAACTAATTTAACCAGCAATTTTCTAACTTGTGTTGAGAAATGGCAGTGATGGACTGATTATCATTCTATTTGGCATACTGAAAGAACCGTGACAAAGGTCAACCTACTAATGTGAATCTAGAGATTGAGAAAGTGTTTATTTTATCACTATAAATTTCCTTCGGTGAGATTATTTGAGTTTGTAGGATTACGAAAGGAAAAAGTTTATAAATATCCATTTTCAAAACCATATTTTTATAAAAATATATTTTTATATTTTTTTTAGAGAAATGTAGGCCACTATTATTTTATATATAAAATATTGTATTTTTTATGTATTAAATATATACTATTATCTATATTTCATGAATAAAATTACACGAAAAATTGGCACACATTTTTAAATGTATACCATAGGTCAAATTTACAATGAAAAATGTAAATCGTAATAAACATTTATATTGTAAATTTATACCGTTTATATTTTACATATAAAATGTGTTCTTCGTAGATAAAATTAACATTGTAAATGTGGACAACTCATATTTTATATATGAAATGTGGATTATAAAAAAGTATTTTGAAAGAAAAATTAAAAACAAATATTTAAAAAATAAGTTTTAAAAATGGGTACTAGGTACTAGAGGTAAATTTCTCATTATGGAAAGATAAATTTGGTTACCATTAAATTATTTCGCAATAAGTATTTGATTTTGTAGTCCAATTTCAATTCGATCATACAATTATTTTTGGGCTACATTTTTACTCATTTTATCAACTTTGTCATGTTATGTGGTACGTACTGAACAATAAAACAAATTACAATTACTGAGAAAAACAAATTAAAGACGAATCTAGATTAAACTCTTCCGAGCCAATCGATGGAATATGTAGCAGTATCAACGCTTATGAAAATACATGCAAACTTGTGAAGTTAATTAATTCCCAAAAAAAAAAAAACAAAGGGGAATTCTAATATAGGGAACTCAAAACCTTTCGTAATGTTAGGGAACAAAAAAAGTTGATATTGAAATTCAAAAAAATATTTAAGTTTTAAGGTTAATGTTTGATCATGTATTTTAGGTTTGATGCAGATGCCTCGGTTACTGTCTGTATTTATTTAGTTTCTGAGTGCCGCAGTTGATTGTAAACTGGCTTAAGAGATCCAAGTCATTTGAATGGTGATAAGTGTAACATCCATTATTAATTATGATGAATAAAACTAAATAAAAAATATGTATATACTTATAGTACATGTATTGAAAGTGCTAAATATCACGACCAGTGAAGCCTCTTTTCAATCAATTAAAACTATGAAAATTCCTATTTCTTGAAATCTGTAAACATAAAATGTCTTTTCTCTGATTTCATAATGTAAACACATATTTTATCGAATAAACTTCAAATCAACAACAAAGCGATTGCAATTCACTGTAGTATATATTTACAATTCCTTGACACTAATGGATTATCAATAACATATATGACCAGAGAGACCGTATATATTTGCCAACCTCTGAGCGCTTGTTTCCACTGAAACCACAAGCAATTATTGAGTTCTACAAGAAATATCTATTTCTAGCCTTGTGTTAACAAGATCTAAACTACACATCAAAGTCAATCGCTCTTTGATAGCAAAAGGATCGTGTCACAACCAAAAATCTAAATTGCTTTAGTAATTTTAGGTGAAATAATAAATATATTATTAGTTTTACAAAATTTAGGAAAATTTATGTATTAAATAATTTTATTTTGCTCATCAACTCATTATAAATTCTACAACCATTAAAATTCTTAATAATTTTAATTATTTTTAAAAAATACACATTAAAATTTAAGAAAACTTGTGATTAATTCGTTTGGAAACTCATAAATAATTCATGGATTTTGGTAAACTGAGTTCAATTGAAAATTTTAATCTAAAGTCCAAAATAATTTACATTAAATCATTTGTAGTTTCAAGTTCTCAAATTAACAACAAAATCATCTTCATATATCCACTTAGTAGATTTACTAATCTTGACTAAATAATTGAATAAAAAAAGAAAGATAATAGAGTATGAACACCTACCAAAGATTAAGAGTAGAACTCTTTTACTTAAACACACATTTTCTTTCCTGGAACTCTAATTTCCATACGTTGGCATTAGCATGAACCCTAATTTCTTTACAGACACACAAGTAATTAAAACCTAATTAAATTGACTATTCTAGTATTATGATCACCAAAGTATGATTTTTTTTTTCTCCATCTTCACTCTCTACAATCAAGTCCACCATTAACATATAGGCCATGAGCTATTTTGTTCTTTTGATTTCTTATTCCTTTAGGATATACATTAATATCAAAATCCTTTTATTTGTATAATCATATTTGTACATCTTTATTTTATTTTTTATTCATTAGATTTAGGCTTTGATTTGTTTTTTTTTTTTTTTTTTTCCGAAGGGATGCCTGCAAGTGGTGAGCAGATATATACATATATTTTTTTTATGATAATAAAAAATTAACGTATAAAAACTATTATTATAATAAAGAAACTAAAAGAATTTATAAAGATGTTTAGATGGAACATTACCACCTTTGATTCCAATACCTAGAAAACTCCTAAAATATTTGGGTAAAACAGTATTGAGAAGAATAAAATAGATGAAAGAAAAGAGAAGAACGAGGAAAAAGACAAAATTAGATTAAGGGATAATTTAGAAAAAATAGGGGTACAAACAATAGTAGTTAATTTTTAAATTTTGATTGAACGCGTGGTTTTAGAAAACTTATAGAAATAGAAGACAAAAGAGTGATAATAGAATCACCGTTAGTCTTTTTATTATTATTGCAACTAAAATAAATAAAAAGAAAATTAGCTTCATGATCAATTTTTTAAATTATTTTAAGTAGAAATATGTGTTTTAAAAATGATAGCTAAATATCTATTTCTTATAAAGTTTTAGTTGTGAAATATATTGTATTTCCATTTTTATCATTAAGTGAGTTAGACATTTAGGTATAAATTATTAAAATTAGCTATATACCGAACTTTAGGTCAAAAAATAGTCTAATAGCCCCAAATAGCCATTTTCTTAAGAATATGGTCAAAAGTACTCATTTTTTATTTTTATTTCATCAATATCTGCTTCTAGAGAAATGTGTACCACAAATATTCCCTAAAGATCAGTATATATTTAACATATACCTTACGTGTAAATTTAAAATTTACATTATAAATATAAACGTAGATTTAGATTGTGAAATATATATTACACATATTTTATACCTGACATACATACTTAAAAAGATGTTTTCGAAATTAAAGAAAAAAAAAAGATACTTGTGAAATATAAGGCACAGGAACGGACAATGGGTGTAAATTTCTCAAAACAAAAAGACAAACCACGAGAAGTGCTACTAGCATAAATGCCTCCTTATACTGCCAAACTCATTTTCTTCAGTTATCCTATCTAGTCATATGGGCTTTAATTTCAAGCAGGCTGCCCAGGTATGCTTAGTTTGTGAATGATGCTTCTTAAATTTTTACTGGGGCATCTACATACCCAATATTAGGCCCCCACCCTTTATTTATTTATTTTATTTTATTTTATTTTTTTCTGAAAGTATTCTAAGAATGGTAAAAGGGAATTTT
This sequence comes from Parasponia andersonii, assembly GCA_002914805.1. Classification (NCBI taxonomy): domain Eukaryota; kingdom Viridiplantae; phylum Streptophyta; class Magnoliopsida; order Rosales; family Cannabaceae; genus Trema; species Trema andersonii. The sequence continues at coordinate 1,384,700 of JXTB01000024.1, read as the reverse complement.
TGGAAATAAATAGAAGACATTGAGAATGGAAGGCTGATTAATCAAGACGACTTTGATGGTCTGACTACTAAGCTTAAAGCCTTTAGGAAGAAAGACGTGGGGGGACACTCGAAAGAGAAAGTTCCATATGGGAACGGTTGGCCATTTTTGCTAATTAGAATCCAACATATCTTAATAACGATTGGTCAGTGGTATGTTTCAAAACAAAATTATCAACCTTCCTTACGACTTGTTAAAAATGAATTAAAACACACAAACCTACAATATTGTCAATCAATGAAATTAAAACTTTCTTCAAAAGACTAGGTGACACAAACGATGAACTAAAGAAAACAAAGTGGAAACATTAATACTTCGGCTACTAAAAACTGATATATTAAGTCTAGCTACAACTACAAGTTTAGTGTTTATTTACACCATAACTACATCTACGTCACTTTATTTTCAAACACTAGTAAATACAGTTACTACCGACAACATTATGAAACGTAGCCAAAAATTAAAAAAAAAAAAAAAAAAAAAATCCTAAAGAAAAAAGACATAAGAGGAAAGAACACTTCAATCGGGATGTTCGAATCTCCAAAAGCCACCCCACTACAACTACTCCTACTACCACTACTTACTCTTTTACGTACGAAAAGAAACTAATTTGGATTTACTATCCAGCAATCAGGCTGTAATCCACACTCTTGGCATCAAAATTGCTTTTCTCTCGATTTAACGTGTCGTAGCCTTAAATCAACCTTTAACGGCTGTAACTTCCATCCCTTCTTTAACCACGGGATTACAAAAATATAATTATTTTTTCTTTATCACTTTTTTTTTTTTTCTTTTTAAAATCTTTTTAATTTACATTTCTAAATCTCAACAACAAAATCAAAATCATACTATCGACATGTGTACAGCCTGGCAGATATACCGCTCATACTAAATCCTCTCCCCGTCTTTAATTTGTTGTCCTCATCCGTCTTTTCACGATCGAACGACAGGCAACACTAGACGACGTTTCGTTCCGTGCAAACAAGACTAATACCAAGTGACGGACCTCCATGATTCCCGATGGACTACCACCAGACTGCACATTCGTCTCTCTGTCTCTCATTCTTCTTCACCTCAATTCAACTATCTGAGAACAATGAAGAGTGATGAAACAGATCATACGGGGCCCACAAACTATCCAGCGGGCAGGGCCTCCTCGAGTCCAATCTCAGCCACGGCTTCCCTTTCCCGCTCCAATGGAGCAGGCTCACCGGCCCGGGATGGAGATCTCTGCAAAGGCCCACCAGATTGTCCCCCCCGAGCCCGTGCTGGTTCCACCTGTGCTCCACCCTCTCCACGTCACCAGCGAAAACCAGCAGGAACGGGGGCAGGGACCCGAGCTCGTAGATCCGGAACCGCTTCTGGACTCGCATCCAGTGCTCCACCTTCTCCGTGTACCTCCCCTCGCGCCACCTCCACAGGTCGATCACCATCACCCCCGTGTTGAAGTAGCACGGCCTCCGGCCCTTGAACGACGCCGTGAAGGCCGGGTTCGACCAGAACCTCTGGGTGAAGTAGTTGGTGAAGTTGGCGTGGCAGTACTCCGGGGCCCCGACCACGTGGCGGCCCAGGTTGATGGCCCAGAGCTTCGCCACGTCGTCGACGACGATCAGGTCAGAGTCGAAGTAGATGATGCGGCGGACGCCCGCGGGGAGGAGGTCGGCGAAGTAGATCCGCGCGTAGTTGAGGGGCTGGTCGAGGGCGCGCCGGATGGAGTAGGAGATCTTGCCGCGGACGAGGCCGGCGTCGAAGTGGTAGAGGTGGAAGCTCAGGTAAGGGAAGGTGGCGGCGATGACGCGCCGGAGGTCGGCGTGCCGGTGCGTGGTGGCGATGAAATGGAAGACGATGTTCTCCGGGCAGGAGGCGTGCTGGAGGACGGAGAAGACGCCGGCGACGGAGCCGCGGAGGTAGGTGGCGTCGAGGGTCATGGCGATGTGGATCAGGGAAGGATTGTGGGAGTTCTTGTCCACGGTCGAGGACCACGGCGTCGTTTTGGGACACTCCCTGCCGTTTCGAAATGCGGGTGCTTCTCGGAACTCCGGAAGGTCGCCGGAGTTTGTTGCGGTCGCCGCCATTGTCGCCGTGAACTGTACAGTCACGGCGACGATGAGGAGGAAGAAGAGGAGGGTATTGTGGGTTTGAGGTGGCATGGTATTCTGTTTAGTAACGGAGATGATGGGGACATGGGGGATAAGAAGAAGGGAAGCTTTTTGTTGGACAAGCCAGGGGTAAGGATGTAATTTCGGTAGGTAGTGGGGCCCGGGGAATTGAGTGGGAGTGGGAGCGAGATCATACCATGGAATAGAGACAGACAGGCTGGAACGCGTTAGTACGTTTGTATTGTCTTTGTGTTTTTTGAAGTGCGTGCGGGAAGGCGAGCGTGTAGGGCGCAATCCGGTGGTGTTGATTCCACCGTAGAAGATTACATATCAGCTATGTTTCTTGTACCGTACGATGGACCTTTTTTTTTTTGACCGTACGGGCGTATGTGAATCGATTACACGTAGACAAGAACGTGCATGGATGGAATTGATTGATGGTCTCGAAAGTTGAAAAGTAATTTACGTAAAAAGTTGCCAAAAAAAAAGCGTACCGTTTTTAATCAATAAATGTCGTGGATTAGCTAACATTAGTCTACTATCCATAGTGTCCGGGCGTTATCTATATTTTAATAGAAAATTAATCGTTAATTTCGCCGTGGAAGTTTGATTTTGGACCGTTGGACACCGTTGGATTCTTTGATCCAAACTTGATTGATTGGATTTGTGTGTGTGATTTATTAATTGGATTTAGGACCACGAGGTCCACGACTTTTTAAGTCTTTAAAATTTGAGAACTCCCGCCGTAGAGTATGATTTGCTCTAGTGAAAACTTTTTAATAGACTATACGTAAATAGGGCAACTATAAATTGACGCACCAATTTGATTAAAGAAAAATTAATTATTTTTATATTTTTTAGTAATTATTAAGATAAAATAATAGGAGAGAGAAGTTAGAAAAAAAATAATTATTTTAGTAAAAAGAAAAAATAATTAACTCGTCAATTATCTTATTTTATTTTTAAATTAAGGATAAATCTCACATAAAATATAAAATAGAAAATACCAACATTTAAAAATATTATTTGAAGAAACTATATGTATGACAAATCATTGATATATATATATAATGTATTGCTACAATTTTTGAGATCAATGGGTATAGCCTACTTTTTTTCCCCTTTAAAACGGGTTCTTAAGAGAATATTATTACTCGAAAGAAAAGAAACTTAATTATAGTACAAATATAAGTATTATAATTTCAAATTCCTTAGATGAGACGAAAAATAAATTACAAATGTAATAATAGTAAGATTTGTGAGTTACTATAATTTTCTAAGAGAAGACGATAATAAGAGTTGTCAACAAATTGTTTTTATCATCTACTCCTAGACTATGTTCTTGACACTATAGACTATATGATTCTAAGTTAATTGAGATTTACACTCGTTGAAAAGAAAAAAAAAAAACTCATTTGCCTAATAAATATAAATCAAAGAGGAAAATCTTCTATTCAAGATCTAGTAAACAGACTTGAAAATTGATACAAAAGATGATATTATAAACCAAATCTATATTCAAACTTATTAGAAAACTAAAATAAAACTGAAAAAATCTCTCATCCTCCCGAGAGGTCAGGAAGAGAGATTAGGGAAGAGAAGAAGGAGAAAAAAGAAGAAGAAAGGCTGGAGAAAGAGAAGAGAGAGGAGGGAAACCCGGAGAAAGAGACGCTCCCTCTCGGCCTATGTGAGAGCAGCAATGGAACAACAACGAAACTTCCTTTTTGGGAGAGAAAAACATGGAAAGAGAGAGAGGAGATAGGTGGGGTATGACCTACCTTTTACTCTGAAAAAAAATTCATGTATTTAATACTTATATACAATTTTATCCGAACATTAATTCTTTGTTCTATTTGAGAAAATAAAGAATCTGACTCCTCGTATATATTTTCAATTATTCTTTCTTCCTCCTATATGTATAAATGAGAAAAATAATTAAGAATGGTTTTATTAAAGAAAAGTTTTTGATAAAAAGTACTAGTATTTAATTGTTTTATATATACCGTTAATTTTTTTTTTTATTTAACAGTTGCATTCCATTCTACGTATTGTTTTTTCACGAGATCTTGAAACTCAACTGCCGATCTAATAGGTCATAAATTAGTTGGATTATTATTAATAAAATAATAGTTAGCATAGTTTTATATTTAACTGTTTCATTCCATTCTACGTATTAATCAAAGATATGTATGAATGATGCAAGTTTACTTTGATAAGGAGTCGTATATGAAATAACAAAGGAATTACCTTCTGAAATAAAAATTAGCATTTATTATTATTAAATCAAAAATAAAGTCCAACTAATAAAATAATAGTTAGCATAGTTTTATATTTAATAGTTTCATTCCATTCTACCTATTTTTATTTATTTATTTATTGTTTATTATTACTATTATTATTATTTTGAAAGAATAGTTAATAAAATAACAGTTAGATTATTATTAATAAAATAATATTTTGCATAGTTTTATATTTAATAATTTCATTCCATTCTACGTATTGTTATTTATTTATTATTGTTTATTATTATTATTTTAAAAGAAGTGTAATCCTATGTTAAAATAAGTCTACATGTAAAAGTGAAATTAGTTAACATAGAAAGAAAAAAAAAAGAGCATGTAAGAATAAAATTTTAAAAAAGAAAGAAAAATATACTTGTATATAATTGGTAATAACAATGATAATATTGAGGGATAAGGAAAGAAAGGGAATGAGAATAAAATACATAAATCAACAATAGAATGAGATTGAAAACAAAAAAAAAAAAGGGAAAATGATTTGAAAAAAAAGTCTAACTCATAGATCACAAATATGTTACCAATTTTTTAAGTCAATATTTATATATGTACTAATTAAATTTTTCTTTTTTGATAGAATTATTAATATTATTATAACTATTAGGTCAAAATCCAATGAACCAAATTAGAGTGAATTCTTCAAAAACATCACTTATATATTTTCGCATTTTCATGAGCGTACTGGAGAAAAAGGAAACACGATAACCTCTTTCCATATTCGTTAGTCAAAGATCTTGTAATATAAGGTTAGTCAAATATCTCTCTGTGATATTTGTCCGAGCAATGAAAATTTTCTTCTCCTTTATGGTGATAGTATCTGATTTGCAGCCTTTTTTTCGTTATGAAAGTTGACAAGGTTTATGTTGTAATCGGGCAATGTGTGAAAGCTTGGAGTAATAGTTCAAGTTTTAATTTTGTTTCGTATTGAATGAAAAATTTATGATTGAATTTAGAAGAAGGACATTTATGCCAAAAGAAAATTAAATAAATAGAATTAGTGGTGTTGCAATAATACCAAGTATACAGCTACATCGGCTTTTTTATTTTTAAAAGAAAATATGAAAAAAAATAATTTAATTAAACTGAAATAGGGTTATAACTGCAAATCGGGTAAAATAAAATCTCTTATAATAGAAATCATAAAATCGATTCACAAACTTGAAAACAAAGCCTTTATGAAGCAAAAGTAACCTATGTCAACGATTTTGAAGAAAAACTTCATACAGGATGTATAGAGCTCTTTATTGGCTCATTTTGAGTTTTTACTATCCTAATTAACACTTATAGTTGATTTACTAGAAGAGTTTTATTTGAGGTTCAAGTTTATACTCCTAATTAATTAACAAGGACTTGTTTTAATTAGATAAATTTCAAAAATTAGTAGGTTAAGTTGTTAGTATGAACAATTCATGATAGTGAGGATCATCACAATATTCCTTATATGTCATAATGTTATGAGTGATTGCAATAGGAGTAATACTTCTTATTTGTTTAGACGTAATAATTACTCGTAAAGATGACTCACTTAACATAAAAAAATTAATTAATAAATAAATAATGAATAAAATAATATTAAAAATTGACATATGCGAATAAACTAACTATGTTGTCAACTAAAAATTAACAACAAAAATAGAAATAAATATATAGTTAAAAATTGACGGAGCGACGAGACCATATATAATGTCATTTGGAATTAGTTAGAAGGGTTAGAACTCCGAAGGGTAAGATAGGCCATATATTGGAAAAGCCAATGATAATAAATAACTTAAAATTAAAGTATTAGAATTTAAATAGGACTATATATATATATATATATATATATATGTATATATAGAGTTTCAATAGTTACGGTTCTATGAGTAACCATCGTAAAAATTAGTATTAGTATTAAATAATTATAAATATTAATGTAAGTATTAAATACAAATGATAACATGGACTTAAAAACTACCTGCTATGCTAAGTTTAACAAGTTACTATTTAGCATTAATAGCAAAGATTCATTTTTTTTTTTGGAAAAAAAACTTTGCAATAAATAGTTAGAATGAAAATCAAGATTCATTAATTGTAAAAACCCGGAATTTTCGAGGGTAATTTGGACATTTTACCAATTTTCCGGATAAAATATTGTGGGGATTAATTTGCAAAAATTTTGTTCAGATGGACTAAATTGTAAATTTTGGGGGACCAGATTGATAGAGATTTGAAATTTTGGGGACTTATGTGCAATTT
>JXTB01000024.1:1363231-1377205 GCA_002914805.1 Parasponia andersonii | reverse complement strand
TGAGCTCATGGGTATGAGTTGATTTGTGTCATGTGCATATGGAGTGATGGTTTTTATTACATTATTATATATATATTGGCTCCGGTTTGGATTATATATATATGTGTGTGTATGTTTTAGATTTGAACTAACCATGCAGGAGATTCCCATCACTGAACTGTTTTTCCCTGAGGTAACTATTTTCCTACTGGGCATTGTATGCTCACCCCCCCTTACCTTCTTCCTCAGGTGGTGTCCAGTGCGATCTTGGCGATCAAGAGGAGTAAGAGGCCATCGGGATTGCAGTTCGCCTCTTGGTAATGCTAGGAGTTTGTTGTCATAGTCATTGAACTATTTAGAATTTTGTGTTAGCATTGAACCAAGATTACTGCTTTCTATTTTGTCTGTAAACTTAAGCATGCCATTCTGGTATTGGACATCTGTTGTGAATGATGATGATGCGGGACTTGGTTTCTTTTTAATTAATTTTATGTTTTCAAGTAATTGTTCAATTTATGTTTGGTGGTGTATACGAACTGTGGGAGTGGTTCACGGGATGAAATTCCAAATATTTTACTTAAATGGACTGTTTTTATAAAAACTAGAACTTTTGACACTTTTCAAATAAATTAAGGAATTTCCCACCTTGTGAAATTCCCCTTCTGCCACTAGCCTGGGTTTTGGGTCGTGACATTAATTATATGAATTTTATTTTATTTTAATTTTTTAATTACCAGTGTTGTATTGAGTTAGTTAATTTTTGAAAATTAGGTAAATTTTGAAAATTCTTTTTGACTTAACCATTTTTCACGTCATTCTAAAGAAAAATTAGATAATATACTCTAGAAAATATTTAGTTCAAATTTAAAGAAAGTGTTACGTCTCATATGTAATTTAGAAAATTAAAATCTAAAAGGAATGTTGAGAGTCAACTACTCATTATCTTTTTTTTTTTTTTTATTGTCCCAATACTTTACCCTTAATAGTGATTGGTTGTTATTCGTATATAATAATTATCCTTTTTAAGCCTTTATGCTCTATTTATGTTTACTGAGACTTGCATTTTTTTTTTTTTAAAATAAAGATTCTTTTAACTCTAGATATTAGTTCAAGGATTGATCTTAATTATTTACATTGAGAAAATCTTCTAAAAAGAAAAAAAGTAAGCCTTACAAAAAAATCTACCATCATGAAAACCCGTCCAATAAGGTCAATATATATCCAAATTCTCAGTGTGTTCTCTTTTTTTATTTTATTTATTGATTATTTGGTTAGTATTTACTTGTCTAAACTTTATAAATTTTCGTTCGATTATGTGATCAAGAGATAGAGAAAACCCCTCTAAAAAGAACTTTGGCAGTCAAAGACCTATATGTTATGAAATATATGTTTTATTTGTCCAAATCAATTTTTTTTTTTTCAAGTTCTTCAATCCTCAATCTTTTAATATTTTTTTTAAAAAGAATTAGATAGTCGGTACTAGGAATTTTAAGGTACGATTCATTTAGGTTCCTCTAGCAGTTTCAAACCATCAATGTTAATTTGATTTACTCATATGCGCGCAATCTAAGAAACAGTATTTATAATATTACAAAATGGTGACTCTATAACTTTGTTCAACAATTTACATTATACCAATGCTTTAATTAGAGTTAAATTAGATAAATATATCTTAACTAATGAAAATTGTTTCACTAAATACATATACATAAAATAATCGTAGGTAAACGGGTTATAAATAAGTAATAATAAAGTAATAAGAAAGTTGTCGATCTCACGAAGAATTGGGTATTAAATTATTGTTAAGTACTGGAATTATCGTGATCTAAATTTATCTAAATAACCAAACTAAATGAATTTATACTTAAATAAATACATATAAAAATATAAATACAAAACCAAAATATGGAAACTCTGTGCATAAATGTACTCGAGGATTGAATTCATTTAACTATTATTTATGTCTTTTGATTACTAATTGTATTCTAACTAATTATTCTTAGTTTATAAGTCAAGAACTCGAAGATATTTTTATTTTCTAAATCATTCTTAAATTACGGTTCCAATATCTCTATTCTGAACCTAGAAATTAAGAATTCATTATATTCAATAGTTCTTTGATCATGCCTTCAGATGAAATTATAGATTCTCTCAGAGTCTATAAGTCTTACGTTATATTATCCTATGGTTGTTTCTAAAATTTCCTTTTTCAAGTGCCAAATTCTAGAAACCAAATCATCCAACTAGTAGCTAATTAGTTAGGATGCATTAACCATGGAATAGTATAAATAAATTCAAGAACAATATTAACGAACATATTGAAAATCAAAACATAGAATCAAAGTATAAACTACAGCATTTCCCAAGCATATAACAAGTAATTCAACATAGGACAATCCAATACTAATCTTAATAAAAATTTCATATATCTAAATATATTCAATAATCAAGCATAATACAAAATTCAAATGAGACTAACATGAGAAAGAAGATGAGAAAAACTCTTTTATGAAGGTAGAACTTCAAGCTTTAATTCTTTAAGCAACTCTTTCTAGCTTTCTCTCTAAATTTCAGCTCCTAAATTCTCTCATCTCTAAGATTTTTGAGCTCTTAAGTGTTTTTTTTTTTTTTTTTTTTTTATAACTTTTCACACTTAAAAAATAAAGGCTTAAGAATATATTTAAAGAGCTCTAAGATAATCTAAGTCGAGTGGAATATCAACCGTTTGATCAGATGGTATCAAAAGTCGAAATTAGCCCAAAAAACTAGCACCATAACACTCTAGCCTTTGGAACTCAGTTTCCCAGTTGGCGCTATGGCACTACTATTCAAGCATCGTAGTGCTGTCAGTCTTAGGAAATTAGCACGACATGTTTCTCCCAGGAGTATTGTTTTATTGTTTTAGTTCCGTTTTGCCTGATTTTTATTGCATTGCGTTCATATTGAACTCAAATTTCAGTCATAAGAGTTGAAATACCCATATTTTCCACTAAGTTATCTTGATTCTCATCTATTCATAAGAACTATAAAAATAAAGCAAAAATACATCAAACCACCAAAAATACTTAAAAATTTATAATTATTTGAGTTGAATGATACTTGATTTATGAGAGAATTAATTACTCATCAAATATCCCTAAACTCAAATATTTGCTTGTCCTCAATTATAACAAAACAAGAAAAAGAAAAAGAAAATACAAATTAAGTACTAAAGATATAAACCATAAAGTATGAGTTTCTTAAGAGTCCAATATGCATAACTGAAACTAAGCATTCCTCCATTTTTCTTCTACCATGGCATAGAGCCTAATTGGTTTATGCCATCTTCAATCATGTTTCTTTTCTTGTTTGTCGTTTTCATTTCTTTTATCAACATCATGATCTTCAAACGATGATGAAGGGTCAAGTATATCCATGACATGATTCGGCAAAGCCATAGCTGTAAACTGGTGAATTTTATTTTGACAAAATTCAGGTAATTAACTTCTAAAATTAGCACACCTAAAAAAATTATAAAATCAGTAAAAAAATAGCCACTTTTGTTAACGACATACCCTAGCTTAAATACACCAATTTTTGTTTCCTTCTTTGAAAGAAAATAAATTAACAAAAAAAAAAAAGCAATGGTAAAGGAATGAAAAAAGAAACAAAAATGGAAATGGAATGAAAAAAAAAATTGACCAACTCATCATGTCCAAACATATTACCATATTAATAACTTTCTATATTTGTATAGGTATAAATTATATTAAATTTTTTGTAAAATTACTAACATTATTATAGCCATCAGATTAAAATCTAATAGTCTAATTTTGGGTACCCATGCATGAAGCAAAAACAAAAATCTCCATTGAAACATTACCCATATATATATATATATATATATATATATATATAAATTAGCACTTTTGTAATGTAAAATTAATAGGGTGTCTCTAATATTGCCACTATTTTTTTCCCCCCATATTGTCTCTCTGTTTTCTTTCCATCTTCTCACCCTTCTAATTGATTAATTAACTGAAAAATATCCTCTTGTTAATTGACATAAATATCATCATGTTTTCTTTTCATCTTCTCACCCTTCTAATTGATTAATTATCTGTAAAATATCCTCTTGTTAATTGACGTAAATATCATCATCTAGTATTAGACTATAAAACTATATTTCCTAAAAATTAATTTCTTAAGCACCGCTCCCAATCCACTATGTTCACAAACGTATGACATTAATTACGAAATATATATCTTAATAATAAAATTTTTATAAAATTAAATTTTTATAAGCATAGATGAACAAATTATGAATGGTGAAAATTTTGATTCTACGATTGATTTAATTGTAATATGGTAAGGTTCTTTAATTTTTGACGTTGATGATGCTTATTTGTTCTTATTTTGTGTTTATGAGACTGGAAATTCGATTTTTATCATTAGATTTTGCATGTAAGATTTTATTTTTTATTACATGTTACTTTTTGTGTTTATCTTTTTGTAGACCTGCTCTCCTTTCTTGCATTCCAACGAAGTCCCCTCACAACCACTTTTGACAAAAAAATTAAATAAATAAAAGGAGAAAACGAAAAGAAAATAAAGGAAAGAGCAGCAATCTTGAAGAGAGGAAACGTCCCAACATGCCCCGTTATATGGTGCTGGGTTGGAGGCTCTATCAACAAAAGGAGTTGAAGACGCTATCAACATTACTCATTCACAAACATAGGCTAAGCCGCTAATTAAGGTAGTTCCGTGCCCTACAACATCCTTCAATCTTCTTTGTTTCTTTTTCTTTTTTTTCAGTTATCGTTTCTTGCCATTTTGATTGGTGGAATCCTTCAATCTTTTTGTTGCTTTTCCTTTTTTCCAGTTATCATTTTTTGCTATTTTGATTGATGGAATTTTTTATTATGAGGATAACTTCGTATAACTTTTTGCCACCCATAAATTTTCAAAACCATTAAATTTGAGTAAAAAAGAAGCAAAAAGTGAGTTCTAAACTAGTGATAGTAAATGTACAAATGGATGAGAAAAATAAATTTTTTAGAAAATGTTTAGTAATGGATATTCTTCTACTTGATGGCAATTCATAAGACGTATGAATTTTTTTTTAAAAAAATTTTAGAGGGTCGATTGGAAGAGGGATTGGAAGAAAAAAACAGTACAACCTAATTTAATATTAAAATAAGGGGCTAAATTGATTTCCTTATCTCTCATTTAGGCACCCCTAATATATAGAAAATTACAATATTAGGCAGTTAAATCGAATTTGACAAAAACAAACTTGTTATGCATGTACCCTTACACCGATTTGTCTTTGGAATCTCAAAACTCTCTTTCTCCAGATTTTTGATGCACCCCTATTTTCCTCAATCTCTTGTCTTCTTCTTCTCACTCATTTTTTCAAATATGTATATATATTTTCCCTCTTCCCTCTTTTTGCTTTTTTTTTTTTTTTTTCCCGTTTCCCTATTACTTCTCTTCAACATGACTTTCTATTTATTATCTTTTGTAGCTTTTGCATTTTACTTTCTTCCAGTTTCACTATGATGGAAGAAGAAGATTAACCAAAGCATATATATTATTTGCTTAAAAAAAAAAGATATAGCAACATAAAAAAAAAGCGTAAAAGTGATCAGTATGATGAATTTCTAATATGAAACTAGGAATTTTGTCTGATATACTCTTGAGAAACAGTTTTATATATGTAGGGATAGTTTGAAGCTTTTTGGGGTTTTTTATATAGAAAAAAGAAAAAGATAAAGAAAAAGAATTTTGAGGAGGTTTATATTTATGCGAGTGAATTAATCTATTAGAAGGGGTGCAGAGAGGTGTTCAACTTGTCTTGCATTAGGGCATTCTTTTGTTGGTGAGGAAGATGCATGTAGAACAATGGGAGACGTTCTATAAGTTGGGGTGTAAATAAAGTTTGCCATTGAAATAAGGATAGTAATTCAATAATATTACTAGAGGTGTAGTAGTTAAGTGAACATTTTCTAACTTGTCTTGCATTAGGGCATTCTTTTGTTGGTGAGGAGGGTGCGTGGTACAACAATGGGAGCCGTTATATAAGTTGGGGTGTAAATAAAATTTGACCATTGAAACGAGGATAGTAATTGATCAAAAAATATTACTAGTGGTGTAGTAGTTAAGCGAACATTTTCTGTGTAGAGGCCATTAACAGTTTCAAGTAAGAGAGCCTCTATGCCACACAATTTTACAACTAAGGTTTGAGCAAGCATATTTAAACACCTCTTTATCTTGGTATTTTTCTAATATAGACAAATTTTGAAGCTTTCCTTTTTTAATTTCTCTAATTTCATAGGTATATTTTGAGCTTCTATTCCTCGTTTATCTAAGTATCATTTTTATCATATAAATAATATACGATGATTTTGAAATCTCTATTTTTATAGAGAGTAACAAGAATCCACCATTATTTCTAAAAAGTACAAAGTGGATCCTACTTTTTTTTTTACCTAAAAAATAATACTTTATAACGGTGTATAAACTTTCCCAAAATTCCAACCAGTGAATTTTAGTATTGGACCGAAATTATATATGACCGAAATTAAGCCTTAGAATGTTGCATTCCATGTGTTATATCAATCAGTCCCTTTATCAAGTCACAAAAAATAAATAAAAAATAAAATAAAAGACACCCTTTTCAACCAGAGAGCGACGACTCTCTATAAGCTTATTTGATTGATGGGGCAATGATGGATGCTTAGAAGGTACATTAATTGACTGTTAATAACTTAATATATTAAAATCGATCGAAGGGAACGTATAATCTAAGAATTCTGATGTTTTTGAGGACATTAAAATCTGTTACATGTTGTTGATTAATTATGATTAACTCTTATCACCCAGTGAAAAACATAGTAAAGTTGTATAGGTTATAAGAATGTGCTAATAGGTGATAATTAAGGAATGCGTTCTCCATCTTGGGAATAGAATCCCCGTAACTAGATATATTAATACAGATATCATAATCCATCTTGACCCAGTGAGGCACAATTATATCACAATGTTCTACATTTCATTAATACCTTACACTTATATTTGTCAAGGTTAGATCACGTGATCCTGATACCAGTAAATGAATTTTATGTGTAGGCTAATTGGAGAAAATGAGATCAGGAGATGGATTAGGCTCATAAGTACTGGAATCTACTTTAAGCTGAACGGTCTGACTCTAAATCAAAGTAGATTAAACACATCCTATTCTGTATAGCTCTTATAGATTACTAGAGCTAGCTAAATTGTCATATATGTTTTAATTCAAGTCTGGTGCTTACTGCTTAATATAAGATCAGCTTAAATGTCATCGGAACAAAGATTGCTTTTCGATCCAGAGAGAGAGAGAGCCACAATGGGCTGGATCAGGCCCTAATCTTAGTTGGAGTTTAAGCCTAGTCTATGAGGTGTCGATGACCCAACAAATTATCTGACAAGTACATAAATAGCCATTTTTTCTAGAGAAATGTATACCGCAGATATAAAAGTTTTCTATATTATGTATAAGAAAGTAAGAAAGTGCATCTAACAAATGGATCATACGTATATATTTATACCACAAATATATAACACACTATTTTATACATAAAATCAATACCTAGAAACTAGCATGTATACAAATAGGGGGAAAAAAGCATGTATTCACATATGCCATAAAGAAGTATTGGGTCTAATTTTCACACAAATTGTGGGAAAAGGGGAAAAAAAAAATGCTTTTTTCTTTTTGCTAAAGGATTCAATATCTTATGGTGGAAAAGGATGTAACTTATAGCAAGCTGCCAGGAAAGACTACTGGAACCCACCTTATATATCATAGAAAATTTAATTAAATAGGTTTCATCGTATATGTGCATTGTTTTAGACTTTTTAATTTAGTTATTCATTGTTCACATATATAACACTCTTTTCTTCTTATCACAAGATGAAATTCATTCCATTTATCAAATTGCATGAAAATTGGAAAAGGAACAAAATAAGAAAAAAAATCCCAAAATTGAGAGAGAGAGAGAGAGAGAGAGAGAGAGAGAGAGAGAGAGAGAGAGGGGGGGGGGGGGGGGGGAAAAAAAAAAAAAAAAAAAAAAAGAAAAAAAAAAAAAGAAAAAGAAAGAAAGGGGGAGGGGAGAGGAAGAGGGAGGGAGGGGGAGGGAGGGGGGGGGGGGGGGGGGGGGGGGGGGGGGGGGGGGGACAAAACAGAAACGAAACCAATACAAACTTTAGAGCATAAATAAAATCCCTTAAAGAGCAGGGTTTCACATTGAATACCTATCCGGCTATCATATCATATTAATTCATGTTTTTGTTTAAAAATTTAATTCCAACGACAAAATTTTCTACCTGATGGTTTTGTTGCCAAACCACAAAAGTGACAATACAAGGTGAGTTAAATATTGTAGTATGATATGGGCCTTACTATTACATAAATGATAAAATTACAAGTGACTATGTGAGAGCATTAGATTTCGAAAGTTATAGCAACCGAAATAAGTTCTAAGAATTTTTAAGGCCAAAACAAGCTGTTCTTGAAAAATAAAAAATTAAAAAAAAACACTCTTCAGAACAAGTGTTGTTGGACCATATTTGTTATATATATTTGTCTCACATACGTGTGCCCAATCTTGGCCATGCATAATAATCCATAATAAATGTGGATGGGACGCGCAATTGAAGTATGGATTGTTTTGTGCTGTTATGAAAAGGATAAAATACCAATACAAGAAACGTTACTTTCATCGATGTATTTGTATTTTTTGGTTGGAAAAAGTAGCATAAAAATATCGGCGAAAGGTATTTGATAATTGTCGATGCAATTCTTCGTCGATGATTATTGTCGATATAAGACCGTGGTTAAATGTCATTTTCCATCGGAAATTTAATTTTGTCGGTAAAAGTAACCTTCGCCGACACATTAGTGAGTTTTACCGACGCATAGTTTACGTCAATGAAAGTTTTCCGTCGGCGAAAATATGACCAAATTCGAAATCTACTTGACTTTTACCGATGAATAAATACATTGGTAAAAGTTAAACAATTACCGACGCATTTATGCGTCAGTGAAAGTTATTAAAGAAATAATTTAAAAACGTACAATACATTTTCCGACGACAAAATACGTCGGTGAAAATATGTAGAAAATATTTTTAAAAATAATAATACCTTTATTGATGATAAAACCTGTCGGTGAATGTATTTTCGTAGAATATAAATAATCTTTCATCGATGCAATTCAGCATCAGCAAAAATTTTATTAATTTGTTAAAAAAGTTTTATTTGATTGATTGTTATAATTATTTATTAATTAATAATAATGAATAATTAATAATTAATTTGGTTAACTAATATATTAAAATTTGGAAGAAGATATATTAATACAAATTTTATTACATAAAGAAAATATACAAATTGTATCTAAAATTAGAACATATTATAAAAGAAAAAACGTTTACAATTCTAGAGACGGAGATGGTGGCATCTCGATGTCGACTTTTGCAATCAATATTTGAAGCATCCAGTTTTGCTTGTTGAGTTGTCGCTGAGTCTCCTAGAGCCGGCATTGGTTTTCTGCTTCTTTTTCGACCATTTGTCGCTGAGTCTCGTCGATCCGCCGTGCGTGCTCTGCATCCTTCTCAGCTAGCTGCTGCTTCAAGGTGGCGATGGTCTCAGTGCCTTGTCTCGTACTGACGGCCCTTTGTCCTCCTATACTTTTCAGCTGAGAGAGTGCTCCCAACCCTTTCTGCCACCTAGATCTAGTCCCTAAAGTCTTGGATATAATCTGAAATTCATCGACCTATTCTGGCCCCACCAGAGACTCAGTAGACGAGGTACCATTCCCAAGCTCAGACTGAGTACGAAACTGAATTTGAGTGAGCGCCTCTGCCTTGGACATAACCATTTCCATCTACAAAATAAAATAAAAATTAAAGTAATTATAATTTATATACGCAAATTAAATATTTTAAACAAATAGAATGAATTCTTACATATTTCTCCTGGGTTTACTCATCCCGCCAACCAGACGGCTTGAGATGGCGGCTCTCGAAATAGTCGATAGGGCTCATAACCTCTCCGATCTCTGGGTTACTCTATGAAAAGTAGGAAAAAAAAGGTAGATTATTTGATTATAGTATATTTTGTACTGGTTAGAAAAAATGTTTGACTTTGTCTTCATCTGGCTAATCATGCTAGAAGATCTTTGTGCAGGCGGATACAATTGCTTAAACCGATTTTCCGAGTTCTGTGTCAAGACTTTCTGCAAAAATACACAAATTGTTAATTTCACCATTGATTATAATTTATTCTTAATAATTAAATTTTTTTTTGTAAAGGCATGTGAATTACCTCAAACTCTTGAGAACCGAAATGATCGCACAAAATATTCCACTAATTGAAGGAAATGTTCTTGTACAAATTGGCCTTAATAAAAGCCATATCCCTCTTACTCTCCATTTTCGTAAAATGATTCCGCATCATGTTACGCCAATCCCGTAAATATGTCATCATGACTACTCAATAGAGTCCATGAAGAGTGCATCGGACCGAGGATAATCAAACTTCACCTGCGAAATTAAAATGGACAATTATTAATAAAGGCTTTTATTAAAATAGCTTAAAATAATCTTTAGGAAACTCATTCACCTCTATTCGGTTCAAAATGAGCTCAATATTTTCTTTCTTCACATCCTTCCACATTGGAGTGGAAACTGGGATGGTGCCTCTAATCGTCTTAGCAAGAATGTTCAAGAACATCTTGTCATGATCCAAGATAGGCTTCCCTGTCTTCTCACAAATCTCGATCTTCAATTGGTTAGTATTAAGCCTCCTAAGTTCCTTTTCAACCGAACAACCTCTCGTCTCTTCCCTAACCTTCTTTTCCTTGGGATCATATTTATCATCTCTAAAGCTGGAACCGGAGGCAGCACTAGTTGCTAGGGGAGCGCTCCCGTGGCTAGACATCCTACAAAAAAAAATATTATCATAGTTTAGAAACATTACATAGCAATATAAAAAATAATAAACACAAAATTTTCAAAACTCTACATACACTAGAATATAAAATTATGTTACATTATCAGATATTTCATTCTCTTCTCCATAACTTGTCTCACTATCATCATCAAGTTCAACTTCTTCATCATTGTATTCCTCTAAAGTATCGTCTTCGAACTCATCATCATCAACTAAGAAGTCATTAGGGGTCACAACACGAGCTTGATAGATAAGGTCATTAATATTGTCAACTTCATCTAGTTCAACGTCTTCTCGATGAAATCGAACGTTTTTCATTTCCAAAAGCTCTACCCACAGTTGGAATGATAAAGAATTCGCTTCTTGTAAAATAAGAACATCGGTGCTTATTAATGCAATATCAGAAACATCTATCGCATCTGGAAAGTCCCATATGTTTCGAGGCGTATATTTGTTAACAAGTTTCCACAATGGCCCATTCTTATCATCATTGGTATAATAAATCAGTTTTGCTTGTGATGCAAGTATAAATAGGTCATGTTTGTACCAGTAAGCACCTGCGTATATACTTGTAAATTGTTCATCTAGCTGAATCCGTTTTTTCTCCGATCAGTGTCGAACTACCTGCATCTAAATAATACCAGGTTGCACCCTTTAATATATGACAATTTTAGAACTTGTTCCAGTATACCATAGAAGTAGTTTCCATCAGATCCAGGAACATGGATACCGTAATTCTAGGTGTTGCGTTTACTGTCACGCTTATCAACTAGAAACTTTATATATTAAAGATAGTTGATAAGTGTACATATTTGAAAAGAAATAATCAACCAACAGAATAATTATAGATCGATTATTCTCTTCTGTGGGTATTTTCATAATTTCGGGACTTCTAGGGGTGTACCGGGACTCCTTAGGATATTTTGAGAATTCTAACTCTTAGAGGGGTATTTTCATAAATTCGGGTCTCCTAGGGGTCTAACGGGACTCCTAGGAGTATTTTGGGGATTTCTAGCTCTTCTATGGGTGATTCTATAATTTCAGGTCTTCTAAGAGTGTATTGGGACTCGTAGGGGTATTTTAGTAATTTTGGGGTCGTTTACGGGTGCATAGGTCTTTTAGGAGTATTTCAAATTCTATACATTTATGTCTCATTACGATATTTTTATCATTTTATGTTTTATATTATTATTTATTATTTATTACTTAATTTTAATTTTCTACAATTTTAAGTGATAATATTTTAAGTGCCAACAAAAAAAGGAACGTGTATCGGGTATCTTGGGGATATTTTGGGAATTCTACATCTACTACCGCTATCTTGGGTGCTCTAAGGGTTTTTTAGGAGCTCTAACCCTTCTAGGAGCCTTTTCATAATTTCAGATTTTCTAGGGATGTATTGAGTGTCATAGAGGTATTTCAAAAAATCTACATCTTTTATTGGTATCTCATGTACTCTAGGGTTATTTTGGGAAATTTAGTATGTTTTATGTCTTATATGGGTGTTTTATCATTTTAGGTTGTATATGATTAATTTTTATTTAATACACAATTTTTATTTACTATGATTTTAATCTAATATTAAAAATTATTATGTATATTATGAAATCTAAAATTTTTAAGGGATAAAATTTTAAGTGCCAATAAAAAAGAGGGAACTTGTACCGCTTTTAGGGGATCCTAGCCACTAAGGATCCTCCAAAAGACGGTACAAATTTCCCTCTCTTTTTTTAGTGTTCAATATTTTATTACACATTTTGGTGCACTAAAATGATGAATGCATGTTCTAAAAATTATGTTTAACAAGCAGCACATACGACACCGAGTACCAAGAGGTGTGCACACTAAGTGTGCACACTCAGCACTTAATACCAAGTGTGTGCATATATGTGCACACACAACACTTGGTGCCAAGTGTTGTGCACATTTTCACAACAAAATCACTTACATTATAATATAAATTAAATATAAAACTAAAATATATAGATAACTATAAAAACTAGAAAAAAAAAGATCAACCAAACAAATATAAAAGGAAGTATAATATCCAAAATGCACAACAATCAATAGATACTAGTAGGTAAAAATAGAAAGCATAACTCATACATCTAAACCTGAAACCCCACATTGGACATATATCATAATCATTTTTCCTTTTTCGTGTGATATATAAATATTTTCTCAATTAAGGGTCTAATAACGAAGAGACACTATTATGAAAATGGGCATATCTAAAAACTAAATAGGCTACTTAAGATGGTAAATCGAATCAAATATATTTAGGCCTGATCTGAAATGAATTCAAACTTCAATGTACTGTAATTCAAAGTTTAGGGTAGTATAAAAAGACATTATTTTCAAGAACCAATATATAGTATTTGGCAAATAAGATCCAAAGATCCCAACATTAGATAACACTTCCCAACTCCACAAGAATATAAATGTAACATCAAGTTTCAACGGCAAGGTTTGGAGAGTAATGAAAATCAACCAAAAATATTGTATCCCTCTAATATATAGGTTTCAACGGCAACTATTATATCATGGGTAATAATTTCATAACATGGTTATGATACATGTATTTTGCATAAATTCATTTACTATTATATTCATTTAAGAAAAACAAACTGAAACTATTGATTATGAGAATTAACCAAATTTTGTTCCGTTAAAAGATAAAAATTACATTTTTTTTTCAACCTAAATGATTAGCCACCATGGACTATATAGCCAGCTCAACCACTTCAGACTCTATCATCATCATTTTTTTAAAAAAAAAAAAAAAATCTTCAAAAGCAGCTAAATCATGACCCAGAAACAGAATTAAATGATAAATAAAATTTTGCTAAAGAATTCCCAAAATCTAGTCATGGTGGTAGCGTATTCTCCTGCTGAAACCTAATATAGTTCACAGAGCTCTATTTAATTCAAGAAGCCCGATTTTTAGTTCACCCAAAATGTAGTTAAAATTAATAAATAAATTAAAAATCATATACTTTCGAAAGTTGGAAGTAAATTATT
>JXTB01000024.1:1335720-1358506 GCA_002914805.1 Parasponia andersonii | reverse complement strand
TATTGAGTTGATAAGTTCTCTTTCTTTTTTTTTCAAAATAAAGTTTTGAAGTCAGGTAATATATTTAGTCAATAAACTTTCTCTCTCTCTCTCTCACGTTTTGAAGTTGTATAACTTATATTTTGTCGTAATTTTTTTTTTTTAAAAAATTGAAATCTTATAACTTACATTTAGTTGATAAATTCTTTTTGAAATTTTTTTAAAAATCATATAACTTATATTTAATCAATAAACTTTTACATATATTTCACGTGTTACATGTTTGATTACTTTAATATTTTTTTTCATTTTATATGTAGACTTATTTTAACATAAGATTGCACTTCTTTCAAAATAATAATAATAATAAATAAAATAATACGTAGATCGTTTTATAAAAAACTAACTGTATATATTTCTCAAAAAACAATAAAAGCAATATGTATTCTTAAAAAGAAAAAAAATTAAAAGAATATATAAAATTATTAAATAAAAATATTCCTGTGAAAACTTTTTCCTTAAAAAAACCATTCTAAATTATTTTCCTTGAAAAAGTTATGTTAAAAAACTCATTCCTATCTGAATGGAAAGAAAATTCTCTAACGAATTAGAATAAAATGGCTAGGTAAATATAAAATGCTATTGCAAATCATTTACAACTTGGTCAAAATACTTATACTTATTCGTAGAGCAAAA
Organism: Parasponia andersonii; assembly: GCA_002914805.1. NCBI lineage: Eukaryota > Viridiplantae > Streptophyta > Magnoliopsida > Rosales > Cannabaceae > Trema > Trema andersonii. Next base: position 1,357,831 of record JXTB01000024.1, on the reverse strand, counting down.
CAAAAATCTTCATTGATATCTCTTGCACACATACATTTATATATATATATATATATATATATATATATCTCTTGCATTTAGCCATGCAGGATTAGTTTTAACTGAGTGATTAAAATCAAACGGCAAAGAAGGACTAATATTTGTTAAAATTATAGAGGAGCCTCTTACAGGTGATTACTCCCTGAGATTGACTCCTATGAAACCATTTGTTGATAAAATGAAAATTATAAACTTTCTCCGTCATTAATGTCCACTCTCCGATATGGCAATACCAGATTCCTAAATTGATTAGGTTTTATTTAATTGCTTCTTTCAGGTTATCCCGATTGGGTTGCTTCCTGAGTGTTTTACAATAATGTTTGTTTTATCTAATGTTTTTGTTTAGGGCAGGTTTAATGTAGGGTAATGGGCAAATGACCCTAAATAGAGTCATAAAGTGTAAATCATTCGATTCTAAATGAACACCTATGATGGTAGGAATCAACATTGGAAAAAATGCGGTGATGAACACCGGAATTAAAGCAAAAAAACTAGAAAAGAGATCCGATCCCTTGGAAAATTCAGTTCGTTCATCCTTTATTCGACACTAGATCTATTCTCTCTCTTTTTTTCTCTCCTCGCTTCGACATCAGATTCCTCCTCTATTCGACTCGAGCCCTTCAAAAATTCAAATCCTTTCTCCTTTATTCAACATCAGATCCACTCTCTCTCTCTCTCTCTCTCTCTCTCTCTCTCTTTGACCAAATCCCCATCCCCAACTCTCCCCTGGTCTGATAAATCAGATCTTTGACAAAATCTCCATCCCTAACCTATGTCGTCGTGAGCCCCGTGCCACAATCTCTGTTGATATCAGGTGATTCTCTCTACCCTCGGTTTTCTATCTTATTTCTGTCTTCTCTTTTGTTTTTATTTTTAGAGCACTCAGTTGCATAAATAGAGACAAAAATCTACGATTTTGTTGTATGTTTTCTTAATTTTGTAGCGTTATATGCAATAGGTTGTAAATCATAGAGCGGAGGTAATCATTGAGAGAGGGAAGAACTAAGTTAATGAATAGAGCTTCAACATTATCCGATTGTTAATTTAATATTGGCTATATGCAGAAGAACATTATTGGCAAGACTAGATAAGGATTGACGGAAAAGATTGACGTCAAATTAATTGCCTCAAGACTATATGCGTCGAGGTTAATATGGTATGGATTAACAAAACCGGGTTTAGTACCGGTATATCAAGTACATTCCACCCCACATTTACCAACTTATCTAAGGCCTATCGTTACCACTCATTTCAAATCCAACGACTAACGATAGACGGCCTTACTTAGGGCATTTTTAGGGAGCCCTAAATTAGACGCGCCCTTTTGTTTAATTTCTTGCTAAAGCTTTTATTTTTCTGCTGTTGAAATTCTGATAATTTCTATTGGAGCGGTTTCCACCAGTTAACCACGTGTCGCTGAATTGCTGATGTTACACCTTCCAACTGTCTTCGTGTCCTTGTTATCCTAAAATGCTCTCGGCTTCGGGAGGGTCGGAGAGACAGGGGTGGCTACCTGCAAAGACTTTCCGATGCTTAAGTAAGATATTTACTCTTGAGATTGAGTAGCAAAGATTCAGTTTTTCTCTGTATGAGTATGTCTTTTCTCTTGCTTATATTTTTTTTAAAATACTTCTTTTTCATATGCGTACATGCCTCTCTTTTGGGGACGCATGACTCATATATATATAGTCCTGAAATTATGAACCTCCTAGTTCTCAATCTCAGGATCGAGTACCTTTTTCGTCAAGATTTTCTCTAGAGGTCACGGGCTGAGATTACCGTATTCCCCCCTGCACCGCTGTAGCCTAGTTTCCGCCGTCCCCTATGGCACGAGTTTGTCAGGAGTGAGATTTGGACAAATCACCGTTCTGTTAGGACGGCTTGCCCCCTGCTCAGACCTGCTCAAGATCGAATTAAATACTTTGTCTGGGTCTGGAGCTGTGAGTTACTTTCTATTGTACTTTGATGGAAGACCCTTGGGGCTTCCGACCCCCAGCTGTCGAGGTAAGAATCAGACTGGGCCGAGTCCATCCAAGATCTGGGATGGACTCGACCCTAACCTCGGACAGCCCAATGGCCGATGTGGTACCACGCGCGACTCGCATGGCCTTTAGCTAGTCACTCTCGACACATGTCGGACGGTGTGCCCTGTTTGTGACCTGTTCTACCACTTAATCGTCCACGTGGTGTATGATATGGGAACGGGTCCTACAACTATCTCCATTTCCCTACTTGATGGATTCCTATCCATCAAGTGGGGAAATCGTTTCTCCGTTCTTCCAATTTGAGGGATACACGTGGCTCCCCCTTGCTGACGTGGAGGCATGCTATCCCATGTCACAAAATTTTTTTAAATTTCGAAGTTCCGACGGTTCGGTCTCCCTTGCTCTCCCCTTTTCCAGAAAAACTCTTCGGCTCCTCCTCTATAAAAGCCGCATTTACGCTCATTTGCTACTTTACTAAAATCTTCAATTATTCTAGCCTCGTAAAATCTTAGGGTTTCCGACTTCTCCCCTTTTTAGAGACTTTTACTCTTTCGATTGTATTCAGAACGATGGCGGAATCAAGATCAGGAATTGTAACCCATCGTGGACTCGGAGTTGGATTCGCTGAGGAGACAGCTCTATCTCCCCAGCGGAGTCACCCTACAAAGGGTCGAGGGCCCTGCGGATTGGTATCTACGTCCCTCTGCTCCTGAAGGCTCTATTATTTTGGGAAGAAAACATCTGGAATGGCTGCGATTCCTTCTTCCTCCTCTGATCCACCAGTTCTTCGCTTTGACGGGAATCCACCTGATATAGTTAAATGCAAATAGGGTCATGATTCTGATGGGGCTCTCCGCCCTGTCAGTTCTTTATAACCTGTATATCGACCTGGATGTGGTCTTTTATGCTTACAAACTCACCCTCATCCCCAAAAAGAGTTCCTACCCCACCTTTTACCTTTAACCGCTCTCGAGACGTCACATTTTCTGGGGCTTGCTGAGGTCGGACAAGTAATGGGACTTCCACTCTAGGCTATATGCCATTGGAGGGACGTGATGCTCCCATTGGGTGAATGGAGAGCACTTTCAAATTCCCTCAGTTTTCCTTCAGAGTAAGTACTGGGTTGTGATTTTCAGGTCTGCGTTCTCCTCGTCTGTTATTGCTCACGTTATTTTGTCTTGTGTAGCCTCTGCAGAAGAAAACAGGTTCGAGCCGTATTTGTCGGTGGGGCGGCTCAAAGGCCTGGAAGGGATCGTCATCTTTGGATCTCCTGGAAACTGCCGACACATCCAGGCCGCCCTCAATCCCCAGGTGACAAATATGATGCCCAGGGTGGTCTCATACCTTCCCTTTCCTCTGGACACCTAGGTTATCACGAAGCACCTGTGAAGCCGACTTGATGCCTCTACCCTGAACCGATTCCGCCGGGACGAGCACGATTGCATCGCCATGGTGGGTTGCTAGGTTACAGCTTCAAGCCAGTTGGCGGGTTCTAATGACCTGGTGGCACTTACTAGCCACGAGCTCGAAGAGGCCGTGAGGTTCGTGGCCGAAGAGTGCGTCAGGCTCCGTAGGGAGGAAGCCGTCGCCCCTAAGAGGGCTAGAGGTGNAAAACTCTTCGGCTCCTCCTCTATAAAAGCCGCATTTACGCTCATTTGCTACTTTACTAAAATCTTCAATTATTCTAGCCTCGTAAAATCTTAGGGTTTCCGACTTCTCCCCTTTTTAGAGACTTTTACTCTTTCGATTGTATTCAGAACGATGGCGGAATCAAGATCAGGAATTGTAACCCATCGTGGACTCGGAGTTGGATTCGCTGAGGAGACAGCTCTATCTCCCCAGCGGAGTCACCCTACAAAGGGTCGAGGGCCCTGCGGATTGGTATCTACGTCCCTCTGCTCCTGAAGGCTCTATTATTTTGGGAAGAAAACATCTGGAATGGCTGCGATTCCTTCTTCCTCCTCTGATCCACCAGTTCTTCGCTTTGACGGGAATCCACCTGATATAGTTAAATGCAAATAGGGTCATGATTCTGATGGGGCTCTCCGCCCTGTCAGTTCTTTATAACCTGTATATCGACCTGGATGTGGTCTTTTATGCTTACAAACTCACCCTCATCCCCAAAAAGAGTTCCTACCCCACCTTTTACCTTTAACCGCTCTCGAGACGTCACATTTTCTGGGGCTTGCTGAGGTCGGACAAGTAATGGGACTTCCACTCTAGGCTATATGCCATTGGAGGGACGTGATGCTCCCATTGGGTGAATGGAGAGCACTTTCAAATTCCCTCAGTTTTCCTTCAGAGTAAGTACTGGGTTGTGATTTTCAGGTCTGCGTTCTCCTCGTCTGTTATTGCTCACGTTATTTTGTCTTGTGTAGCCTCTGCAGAAGAAAACAGGTTCGAGCCGTATTTGTCGGTGGGGCGGCTCAAAGGCCTGGAAGGGATCGTCATCTTTGGATCTCCTGGAAACTGCCGACACATCCAGGCCGCCCTCAATCCCCAGGTGACAAATATGATGCCCAGGGTGGTCTCATACCTTCCCTTTCCTCTGGACACCTAGGTTATCACGAAGCACCTGTGAAGCCGACTTGATGCCTCTACCCTGAACCGATTCCGCCGGGACGAGCACGATTGCATCGCCATGGTGGGTTGCTAGGTTACAGCTTCAAGCCAGTTGGCGGGTTCTAATGACCTGGTGGCACTTACTAGCCACGAGCTCGAAGAGGCCGTGAGGTTCGTGGCCGAAGAGTGCGTCAGGCTCCGTAGGGAGGAAGCCGTCGCCCCTAAGAGGGCTAGAGGTGGGTTCATTTCCGCATCCTTGAGCTTCGTCGATCGGATTATTACCGTGATCTAACCATATTGCTTGTTCTTTACAGGTTCTGAGACGGGCCCCTCGGCAGACCCCTCCCCCGTCAAGAGGGGTACCGCTGAGTATAAGGCTCGCCCCAAGGCAATCGCTGGTCGTCATTTTGTGGTGTCTTCAGAGTATGAGGTGCCCGTGTCCCCCGCTCCGATGCAAGCGGACCTCCGTCCAGGGAAACGTCGGCCACACGGGCCATATATGGCAAGGGGCTGCCCCTGAGTCTGCTCGGGGGGTCTGCTGCACCAACCTTTTCCACTCCCGACTTTGGTTCGAAAATGAGCGCGGGGTCAGGTGCTGCTTGCCTCGGTGGGAGATCGCCGAGCTCAGTAAGGGGGCTCCGAGGTTGAAATCTCAGTTGTCTTCCCCTCCTCCGGTCCCAATAAAGTGGTGCCACGAGGTCAGCTCTTCTAAAGAAGAAGAGGGCCTGGCAGAGAAGAGGGGTAGGGTTGCCCCCTCATCTGAAAGTGATGACGGCGGGGCCACGTTGACCCTTCTGAGGAGAAGAAGATCCGTGCGCAGTGGACCGTCAGGAGGGGATGCACCGCCTCCCGCCGTCGCCTATGGCGCTTTCGGCGGCGCCAACTTTCCTCAGTCCCTACCACTTCTGCTTCGGGGGTGTGCCCAGTCGAGGGAGAGGGTGCCCTCACGGTTGGCAGGGTGGAGTCGCGTTCTGCAGATGCGGACAATGCCCAAAGAGAGGGTCCAGTCACAGAACCCGAGCTGGAAGCATTCTCCTTAGAGAACGTCGAGCTCGTCGCTAGCCGTACCTTCGCATAGGTTTGGCTCGTCTGGTTGCCTCCATACTTCTCACATCAGGGCCCTGACTGAGGAGTTGAACTCCCGCTCTGTACTGGCCGAGCTCAGCGAGGCTGCCCTTGCCGAGTTGAGGACTGACTTCGACTTATATCAAAGCCTCGATGAGGCTAGGTTCAGCAGTGCGGTGGCTCATGGCCTGAGTGTCGAGAGGGTCAGGCGCGAGGAGCTAGCTGCGAGACTGGCCGAAGCGGAGATCGATGGGCTTGCTCAATCCGAGGCTATCTTACTGGCCTAAAACGAGCTAAAGTTCAAGGAGTAAGAGCTACAGAGCACTGGGGTAGAGATGGGGCTGGCCTTCCTCGCTCGCGATAGGGCTGTTGCAGACACTAAAGAGGCGAGGAAAGCCGAAGCCAGAACCAAACTGGAGGCCCATTCTCTGCAACGCAGACTCGACCGGTTGAATGAGTTAAGCTGACATCTTTACTTGGACCACATAAAATTGATAGGGGATCAAGTAGAGTTGTCTCGCAAGCACGACGAAGACCTTGCTAACATTAACGCCCTTTTGGTCGACTTGTCACAGCGACAGGTAGAGCTGAGGCTAACAGCGCTGAGGGACAGACTAGCGGACGCAGAAAAACTAAAAACGAGGTATCAGAGGCAGGTGGATGTCCTTTCTGCAGAAAGTTACAGGTCTGGCTGGGAGAATAGGGAATTCGAAGGCCACGCAGAGGTGGTAACACCAGACCAGTTTGATGAGCAGAAAGGCGTCGAGAGAGACCACTATTCTATCAAGTATATCAAGTACTACATGCAGCAGCTCAGGGATGGGATCAACATCGCGTACCCCGCTGACATGCTGAAGATGCTTGCCGCGAAAAAGGACGGGCTCTCTACATTTGCCTCTATTGCCAAAGAGCTTATCCCCGTTTCTGGTCCGCCAGATCAAACTTCGGAAGTCCCTGGTGATTAGCCTATTCTTGGGGCTTTAACTGGTGAGGGGTCTAGTGCGGTCATTTTATCCAGCGATGACTTTGACCCTGGTATACCACCCTCCACCAGGGCTAGTCTGAGCACCAGAACTGGCTGCACTCCCCTGGCCGGAGGTAATTAGGGTCCCTAATTTTGTATATCTGTAAGGTTGACCTTTATTGTAACCCTCTGTATAAATAAAAAGAACAGTACAATTCTCCTTAGTCTATTCTCTTTTTCTTTATTGACCGTGTCCGGGGTAAAGTTGACTCTTGTTGTAACCGTCTGGAATCGGTCGTACATAATTTCGAGTTATTAGTAAGTCCTCTTCAAGCTATGATCAACTAGATTAGTTCCAGAGATAGGGACGTTAGCTCTGGCCCATCCGGTTCTAAGGAGATATAACTTCTGTTATGACTTATCTTGGCAGAGTTCGACCCACGAGTGTGGCTGGACTTCTCCGACCCCGAATGGGACCGCGCTCGGAATCAGCTCTAGGGGCTGGTTAATCACTTTCTAGATCCGTCACTGCAGAGAAAGAGGCCTGGGCTTGGCTCTTATCGGGAGCAGACTGGGCATTACCACTCTGACGTGTCCTTGTGAGTCCGACCAAGACCTGCTTCTCGCAGATAGAACCTTTGGGTGTGTGTCCTCGTCGATCGTTCCCTTTGTATTTTTTGGAAATAATAAATAGGGCCCGATTTTAACTTCTGTCTTAGTGCCTGGTGTGTGCGTGATAAAATGTTGTTTGGGGAGGGTCTGCTTCCAACGGGTAGACCCTGACCCCTTTAACCTTTCATTTGCATGTGGCTAAAACTTTGTCTGGATGGGGTCTGCTTCCAATGGGTAGACCCTGACCTCTCCAATCTTTGCTTTGCGTGCCGCTAAAATATTGTATAGGGTCTGCTTCCAACGGGTAGACCCTGACCCGTGCTTTCCTTTTGGGGCAGGTCACAAACTTTCGTTGTGCGACTCTTCCTTCTTCGTACATTTTCTTGGGCCATCGGTAAGAATTTCATTGCACGATGTGGTTCCCATAGTACGATCGTTTTCGAGGTCTGCTGGCAAGTTTTTGGTTGCGCAACTCTTTTCTCTTTGTACATTTTCTCGGGTCGTCGACAAGCGACATGATCCCCATAGTACGATCGTTGTCGAGGTCTGCTAGCAAGTTTTTGGTTGCGCAGCTCTTTCCTCTTCGTACGTTGTCTCGGGTTGTCGACAAGCGACGTGATCCCCGTAGTACGATCATTTTCGAGGTCTACTGGCAAGTTTTCGGTTGCCCAGCTTTTTTCTCTTCGTATGTTTTCTCGGGTCGTCGATAAGCAACGTGATCCCTATAGTACGATCGTTTTCGAGATCTGCTGGCAAGTTTTCGGTTGCGCAGCTCTGTCCTCTTTGTATGTTTTCTCAGATCGTCGACAAGCGACGTGATCCCCATAGTACGATCGTTTTTGAGGTCTGCTGGTACGTTTTCAGTTACGCAGCTCTTTCCTCTTCATATATTTTCTCGGGTCGTCGACAAGCGACGTGATCCCCATAGTACGATCCTTGATTGCGTGAATGGTGCATGGGGTCTGCCACTATGGGCAGACCCCTCTTTCATAGCAATCTAAAAGATAAATCCATGCGGCAAAAAGGGAACTTGACCTGTTTTGGATCTAAACTCTTCGAAAATATAGGCATTCATTTGGGTCTTACATCATATGCATGTGTCTCACATGTGAATAGTGCGTGGGATCTGCCACTGTGGGCAGACCGCTTTTCCATAGCAGTCCAAAAGATAAATCCATGTGACAAAAAGGGAACTTAACCTGTTTTAGATTTAAGCTATTCAATAATATAAGCATTCACGTGGGTCTTGCATGTGTCTCACACGTGAATAGTGCGTGGGGTCTGCCACTGTGGGCAGACTCCTTTTCCATAGCAATCCAAAAGATAAATCCATGCGGCAAAAAGGGAACTTAACCTATTTTGGATTTAAGCTTTTCAATAATATAAGCATTCATATGGGTCTTACATCACATGCACGTGTTTTCACACGTGATACTTTTTTAAGTGCTGAGCATTCCACGTGTTCAGCAAGTCTTTTCCGGTCTTGAGTTCCTTCAGGACATACGCACCATTGTCAAGTGCTTTGATCACCTCATAGGGCTCAATCCAATTGGAGTCTAGTTTCGAGGAATTCTCTGTTCTGACTTTCAAGACCCAATCCTCGACGTTGAATCGTCGAGCATTAACCTTCTTTGCATAGTAGGACCTAGCCTACTGGTGGTATGAAGCCAGGTGGACCAGAGCCATGTTTCTCGTTTCTTCCAGGAGGTCTGTGTTGTGGCTTAGCTGCCGTTCGTTTAAGGGGGCATCTCTTACCACTTCGGAGCGAAGGGTCGGGAGGCCGACCTCGGACGGGATCACAGCTTCTGATCCGTAGACCATGGTGAATGGCGTTCTTCCAGTCAACCTCCACTCCGTGGTTCGATGGGCCCATATGACGGGCGGTAGCTCTTCTAACCACTTGCCTTTAGCCTCCTGCAAGTTCTTTTTGTTAATGCTGAATATGGCTTTGTTCATTGCCTCTGCTTGGCCGTTCCCCTGAGGGTAGTTCATGGAAGAGAAACTGAGCCTTATATCATACAGCTCGCACAATTCCTCGAGCTTAGCATTTTAGAACTATGTGCCATGATCTGCGTGTATCTCTTTTGGAATCCCATATCGACAGATTATATTTTTCCAAATGAAGTTAATTGTGTCTGCTTTGTTTACAGTTACATAGGCTTCAGCCTCTACCCATTTGGTGAAATAATCTGTGGCCAGCAGGACGTACCTTCTTCCCCTTAGACTTCTGGGGAGCTCTCCGACGATATCCAAACCCCACTTGGCGAATGGCCAGGGCGTTATGTTCGAATGGAGATCCTCTGCGGTTGGCGTTTCATGGGGGCGAACCTCTGGTACTTATCACATTTTTTGACTAACTGGGCCACCTCTGTCATCATGTATGGCCAGAAGTATCCAGCCGTCAGAGCCTTGTGGGCGAGGCTACATCCGCCAGATTGGTTGCCGCATACTCCCTCGTGGATTTCTTCCATCAGTTTCTGTGCTTCGACGGGACCTACATACCGCAGCATCGGCCCCATTGTCGATCTCCTATATAGTCGTTCCCCTACCATCGAGTATCTGGCAGCTTTTAGCCTGATTGACCTCGCTTCTTGGGGTTCTGCGGGTAGGTTCCCCAATGCCAAATACTAGGTGATGGGTTTCATCCATCCTTCGTCTGCGAGGCTGGCTGCAAATACATGATGTGCGGGGGTCTCCGGGGGGTCCTCTATATTCCTGTCCTCCAAGAGAATCTCTGTGTGTCCCGTTCCTCCACTCGACGCGCTCTTAGCTAGCTCATCGGCCTTTTGGTTCATCTCTATGGGAATCTGTTCGATATTAAAGCCGCTAAAGCGGGCTTTCATCCCATTACTTTGGAAAAGTACCTGTGTAATCTCGGCTCTTTTACTTCGAAGTCTCCCTTGATCTGACCCACGACTAACTGCGAGTCGGTCATTACTATGATGCTCTCTACTCTGAAATGCATGGCCAGTTCAAGGCCTTGCGGCAGGGCCTCGTACTCTGCCTCGTTGTTCGTGGCTTGGAAGCTGAGCCTCAAGGCTTTCTCTACTCTGAGTCTTGTTGAGGTCTGTAGGACTATCCCGATACCTGACCTCGAGGCATTCGTGGATCTATCGGTGTAGAGGGTCCAGGCTGAAGGGTGGTGAGGCTGAGACATTTGAAGTGGATCGTGCAGCTCGCTGAAAGATTTGATTTTCACCAGGAAATCTGCTATGACCTGCCCCTTCTTCGCTACTCGGGGCTGATACTCGATCTCCAGTTCGATGGCCCATTTGGTTAGTCGCCCTGATATGTCTGGTTTAGCCAAGATCTGCCAGATGGGGAAATCTATGTACACGGTAACAGAGTGTGCTTCAAAGTATTGCCTGAGTCTCTTCTTAGCATTGACCAGAGCGAGGATCAGTTTCTTCGCCATACTATATCACGTTTTGGCATCCAGGAGCATGCGGCTTGTATAAAACACCGGCTTCTGCTTGCTGTCTTCCTCGATGAATAGTACGGTGCTAATCGCTACTTCGGATACTGCTAAATAAGCGTACAAGTGCTCTCCTTCTACCGGGAAAGCCAGGATGGGCGGGTGACTTAGGTATAGCTTGAGGTCTGTCAGTGCCTTGTCCTGTTCCTCCCCCCAAGCAATAGTGGAGCTTCTCTTTATGCACTAGAAAAAGGGCTTGCATCGGTCAGATATCTTGGAGACGAACTGGCTGAGGGCGGTTATCTTCCCAGCTAGGCGCTGGACTTCCCGAATAGTTGAGGGTCTCTGCACGTATGCGATGGAGGACAATTGGGTAGGGTTGGCCTCGATACCCCTTTTGCTTACGATGTGCCCCAGGAACTGGCCGAAGGATACCCCAAACGTGCATTTCTTGGGGTTCAGACGTATCCGATATTACCTCAGAGTCTAGAAACACTCGTCCAAATGTCCCAGATAACCCGAAGCTTCTCTGCTCTTTACGACCATATCATCGATATAGACTTCCATAGTTTTCCCTAGTTGTTCGGCAAACATTTTGTTCATGAGTCTCTGGTAGATCGCCCCCGCATTCTTCAAACTAAATGGCATGCGTCTGTAATAGTACAGGCCTCGCTTCGTGATAAATACTATGTGGATCTGGTCTTCCTTATATAGGGGGATCTGGTTGTACCCTAAGAAGGCATCCAAAAAACTCATTCTGTCGAATCCTGACGTTGCGTCTACCATCTGGTTGATCTTTGGCAGGGAGAAGCCATCCTTTGAGCAAGCCTTGTTCAAGTTGGTGAAGTCTATATAAGTTCGATCGTCGCCGTTCTTCTTCTTCACTACCACCGGGTTGGAGATCTAGGATAGGTATACGTATTCCATGATTAGGCCATTTTCCAACAGCGTCTCTACCTCCTTGTTGATCGCATTGTTTTTCCCTGGTGCGAATCTTCGGGGTCTCTGCCTGACCGAAGGGAAATTTGGATCTATGTTTAACCGGTGACAGGCATGCACGGGGTCAATCCCGGGCATGTCGTCGTGGGACCAAGCAAAAACTTCTTGGTTCTGCCTCAAGAATCCCAACAGCTCGTTCTTTTCCTATTCGGGCAACAGGGCCCCGACTAATATTACCTTTGTCGGCTCTGCCTCTTTCAAAGAGACCGCCACCAACTCTTCAATCGTAGTCTCCGATCCGTCAGATTCCTCCTCGATCTGTTTCATGTATATTGGTAGTGGGTCCTTTGATTGTTATTTGTCCCCCTTTGGGGCGTTCGTACTCGCACCGGGTTCCTTCAGGGTTACTAAAAAATATTTCCTCGCGAAGGCCTGGTCTCCTTTGATGTCTATTGTATAGGTACTGTAAAAACCCAGTTTCTTTATGGGCAAAATGGTCTTTTGACCAGATTTAAAAAAAAAATCAGATTACATATATATATATATATCATCTCTCTCTCTCCTCCCTTTCATTTCACTCTCTCCCCCAGATCACTCTCTCTCTCTCTCTCTCTCTCTCCCTTGTCTCTCTCACTCTCTCGGCCAAAGGAAGCTGTGCTGCCGTCCAAGCTCCGTTTGACCGAGCAGATCACCAGTGAGCCTCCCCTGCGCCACCACGAGCCGATCGCTAGCCGTTGGAGCAGCCACCGTCGACGGGGAAGACGAAAGGGGCCGTTCAGGCTTTTCGTTACCGGCGAAGATTCCAGCGTCCATTCGACTCCAAATCGGTCCCGTTGGATTCGTATCATTGTAAGGATCGTCAAGGTATATATATCTCAATCCCATACTGTCCGGATCAAAAATTGCCATTTTAGGTATTTTGAGTTTTTGAATTTTAGTTTTTGATCCGGTCATTGGATTATGTTTTTGAGTTCATTTTTGGAATGTACTCGGAAAATAGAGAAGTTTGATATGTATATATTGTGTAGTTTGGTAATTGGCATGAAAATCGAGATCAGACGGTCAAGATTTTGCCTCGTTTTGCATGCCACTGGTCCGGTGTGGGTCCGGACCTGAATTGGACAAGTTATATGTCTAACCTAGCTATTTTGGGTGCTAGGAATTCAGTGAAGAGGTCCATTTGTGGAATTGAAGCTCCGGTGAGAAAGTTAGTTTTTCGCAAGAGGACGATCGAGGGTTTGGAATTGGTTCTCGACCCTTCGGGCGATTGTCAACGACACTTTGAAGACTCAATAGTGTGGTGTCGCTATTCCGATCAAGTAGAAGTTTAGTTACCTTCGTTTTATACCATTTTTGAGTTAAAACTTATTTTCTGCAGTATATAAGAACAAGTGTGTTTTTAATGATTTGAATTATATGTGATGGAATCTGGTTATATGATATATATTGTACTACTCTGGGAGTTTGTTGTGTGCAAGTTATTTTGGGTATATCAAAAATAGGGCCGTTATGCTACCCGTTTTTCTATAAACCCTATTATGTATGTTTTACTAAAAAACCAGAGTACAGTAGGTTTTATATTTCAGTTCAGTATTGCATTTATCATAGGATCGTACATGAGTATCGTGTTAGCATCGTGGGTTTTACAGTGTGGCACTGCGTGCCCCACCGTCGGTGAAAATCCGTAAACTCACGCGAGATCTTATTACTTCTGATTACCTCCCCATTTGGCAGGTGTAGGCAATTCGGTTGCCCCTCCAGGTTTGGTAGGCGACACATGGATGTTCCCTCTGGGTATGGGCTTAGGTATCAGGCAGGCTGTTAGGTACACTTCGTACCATCATCCTGGGTTTCCACAGATGAGAGAATATGAGCTCATGGGTATGGGTTGATTTATATCATGTGCATATGGATTGATAGTTTTGATTACCCTGTTTTATATATATTGGCTCCCGGTTTGATTAATATGTATATATATATATATAAATATACGTGTGTATGTTTTGGATTTGAATTAACCATGGAGGAGTTTTCCATCACTGAACTATTTTTCTTCGAGGTAACTATTTTCCTAATGGGCATTGTATGCTCACCCTCTATCTTCCTCCTCAGGTGGTGTCCAGTGCGATCTTGGTGATCAAGAGGAGTAAGAGATCATCCAGATTGCAGTTCGTCTCTTGGTAATGCTAGGAGTTGTTGTCGTAGTCTTTAGATCTTTGGATTTTGTGTTAGCATTGAACCAAGATTACTGCTTTCTATTTTGTCTGCAAACTTATGTATGCCATTCTGGTGTTTGACTTCTGTTGTGGATGATGATGATGTTGGGTTTTATATTTAATTTTGCATTTTCAAATAATTGTTCAATCCATATTTGATGGTGTATACGAACTGTGAGAGTGGTTCACGGGATGGAATTTCGATTATTTTATTTAAATAGACCGTTTTTATAAAAACTAGAACTTTTGACATTTTTAAATAAATCAAGGAATTTCCCATCTTTGTGAAATTCCCCTTCTGCCACTAGCTCGGGTTTTGGGTCATGACAGGTACCATCATTTTATTAACATCTTAAGACCTAGTGGAGGGTGGAGGCGACTCCATGCATGGCGTGGATCCATCCTTTCCCATGATGACGTTGAAGGAGGACGGGCAGTCGATAACGATGAAGTCCACGTCCAAGCATCTCTCCGCCGCGTAGACCTTCAAGGTCACAATACCCAAGGGGCTGACCTTGGTACCATCGAAAGCGAACAGCGGCTAACAGGTTGGTCTGAGCGCATTCCGATTCAGGCCCATGTTCTCGAACGTGCTGAGGAACAAGATATCGACCTTGCTTCCACCGTCGATCAGGACCCTTCCGACCAACGCGGAGTCGATCTGTAACTTAATCACCAGGGGGTCGTCGTGTAACAGGCACATCGTGGTCAAATCTTGTTGGGTGAAAGCGATGGGGGCGGTGGAAGTGCAGCTTTCACCTACCCTCAAATGGTTAACGGAATGTCCCATCCTCCTCAGGCACTTCACCCTCTCCTCGATTTTTCTTAGGCACTTTTCCTTCCCTTCCTGACCCTGGGTCTGCTCGGGTCTACCCACGATGGTCGGCACTATCCTCAAGGCCTGATCTCCTGACCCGGAGGCCTAGGTCTACTTGCCTTCTTCGGGCCTAGTGGCATCTTCCCGCGGATGGATTCCGCTAGTCTTTACATATTGCTTCAATTTGCCAGCATGAATCGCCATCATGACCTGCGCGTAGAGGTTACGGCAGTTGATGGTGTCATGTCTGTGATCTTTGTGAAATTGGCAGTACCTATTCCTATTTTTCATATGTTCAGGAACGCCGGATTTGGGCGGGTCTTTGAAAATGCCCCTGTCCTTGTTTTAGAGGTAATTCACATCGATTGGTGCGTTGAGCTCGTACTTCGGCAGGGGTCACGGGACACCTTCCTCCTCTTGTCGCCTTCTTGACTACCCTGGGTGGGGGCTTCCTGTTTCAGAAGCAGACCTCGGTCTGGTGTGGGCCTCTTTACCCCTTGCAGGGTCGAGGCTTGTGTCGGCGCTGTCGTTATCGCGGCGGATGCCTTGGGAGTTTTCTGGCGGCTTTCCAACACCCTGAATACCCCATCCAATTTGGCCTGGACGTCTGCCATATCGTACGGAAGGTTCAAGAGCAGGTGGTCCAACAGCATCGATCCTGGCTACAGGCCCCTAACGAACGAGCTCGCGGCTTGGACTGAGTCAGCGTTGTGCACTAGGGACATCACCTCTAGGAAATGCGTCAGGTATTCTTTCAGAGACTCGTTTATAGTTTGTTCTAGCCGGTCAAGGTCTCGCATGGTTTTCTGCTGCCTCCGGGCACCCGTGTACTGCTTCAAGAAAAGATTGTAGAAATCTTCGAACCCGTTTATGGATTTCTCTGGGAGCTATCTGAACCATAATACGGCCAGTCCCACCAGGGTTGTGGAGAAGACCTTGCAGGTTACAGCTTCATCCCTAGTTTCCAAGGCCATCTTCTACTGAAAATGATATATGTGATCGAGGAGGTCGGTTTTCCCCTCGAACGGCTTGAAGGTTGGAGTAGTGAAGTCTCTCAGCTTGGGTTCCATCTGGATCCAATCGGCGAAGGCCGTTCGTCCAATCCCTCGCACAGTTTGCTCAGCCAAGTCATCGGAGGTCTGACTGTGATAGGCCCCAAGCCTCTTACTCAGCTCTACCATTATTTCTTGCTTCTAATTGGGGAGCACACATTTAAGGCTTTCTTGGTGTCTTCTGGCTACTGCCGCTCCGGCTCAGAACGGACTTGTTTGACTTTGTTGCTCTCCCTGCATCCGTGATCGGGATGGGACAGGTATTTCCCTCGGCGGTTGGCCCTCGGTCTCTTGTTTGACTTCTGCGTCGAAATCTTCCATTCGCTCGCTCCTGGCTTCGCTTGCCAACACCCTCTTGAGGCGGGCGTTATCCCTGCGCACCTCCGTGACTTCATCTTTTAAACCCATGACAGCCTCGTGGGCGGTCTCTGCTTTCCGGTTTGCTTCTGCCAGTGTGGCAAGCATCTGGTCTAGCTTTTGCTCCAGTCCAGGTTGTGCTCCCCGGGAGCTTCCTTCGGCGTCGGGTGTATTCCCGCCAGCGTCGAGACGTGTGCTTCTTGTTGTCATTCTTGAAGATGCCATCTTCTAGTGCTATATGGCTTCTTGTTCGGGGGGAGTGCGATTGTGAAACTCCGACTCTTCCTCTCGCACTCAAAGAAAAAATCGATTTCCCACAGACGGCGCCAAACTGTTGGATCGGTTTTCACCAGCTATCCACATGTCGCTGAACTGCTGATGTTACACCTTCCAACTGTCTTTGTATCCTTACTATCCCAAAATACTCCCAGCTTCGGGAGGGTCGGAGAGTCGGGAGTGGCCACCTGCAAAGACTCTCCGATACTTAAGTCAGATATTTACCCCTGAGATTGAGTAGCAAAGATTTTTTTTTCTCTGTATGAGTATGTCTTTTCTCTTGCTTATATTTTTCTTAAAATACTTCTTTTTCATATGCGTACATGCCTTTCTTTTAGGGAAGCATGGCTCATATATATATAGTCCTGAAATTGTGAACCTCCTGGTTCTCAATCTCAGGACCGAGTACCTTTTTCGTCAAGACTTTCTCTAGAGGTCACGGGCCGAGATTACCGTGATCCCTCCTACACCACTGTAGCCTAGTTTCTGCTGTCTCCTATGGCTCGAGTCTGTCAGGGGCGAGATTTGGATAAATCGCCATTCTGTCAGGATGGCTTGCCCCCTGTGCACACCTACTCAAGATCGTATTAAATGCTTTGTCTGAGTCTGGAGCTGTGAGTTACTTTCCATTATACTCTGGTGGAAGACCCTTAGGGCTTCCGACCCCCAGCTGTTGAGGTAAGAATCGGACTAGGCCGAGTCTATCCAGGGTCTGGGATGGGCTCGGCCCTAACCTCGGATAGCCCAATGGCTGATGTGGTATCACGCGCGACTCGCGTGACCTCTAGCTAGTCAATCTCGACACATGTCAGATGGTGTACCCTATTTGTGACCTATTCTACCACTTAATCGTCTACGTGGTGTATGATTTGGGAATAGGTCCCACAATTTCGATGGAAATACCAAGCGAAGTACTGTGAAAGTTTTTACTCTTAAGTGAAAGAAAACTTTAAAAAAAAAAAACAAAAGAAAACGAGATCAAGCTGAGGATGATGTTCTCCTTAAAAACTCAATTGATTAAATTAAATAAATAAAAAAATGCATGAAGTAACAAAAATAAGGAAAACCCATATCAGGAATTCATCTCATGCAATCTTTTTCAAGCAAGAAAATTCTGGGAAAACCCAAAATGTAAAGGAAAAAGAGAAATTCTGAGTTTTTGCTTTAAGACGTTCGAACAGTGTACTTAGCCTTAGTTGGGATCTGGATTCTCTACAATGTAGATTTCACAACTTTTAAGTGGTTCTGTTGTTCTTTCCAACTTATTATTTTGTATTTCCTTTTAAGACAAAGAGAAATAGTTAAAAGATGAAACTGAAACTTAAGATGTGGGAGGTCATCCGACAACAAGAAGATGAGTTTCTTTTCTTTACTTGGTGGATAGTATCTGGTGGAATGATGTTCACGATAACTACTACAAATCCTATTTTGTATCTAATAGAAATCAATTAAACAATACGGTATGGATGTCGTTAAAAGCTTATACCGCATGCTAGAAGTGTTAGAGTTTATGCCTTAAAAGTATGTATATTTTGGATATTTGTTGAATTAATAAAATAACATTTTTCTATTTAAATTTGTGCATAATTAGTATGTCATTAATGTTGGAATAATGTTCTATAAAGTAGTTTATTATTTAGACATTATAAACAATATTTATTGGATTATTTAGTATCTATTTGTTATTAATAAATTCTATATTATGAATTTCTATTTCGTTTATGTCCCATTGATATACATGTGATGTGTATGTTTATCTTATGAAAATATCTAAAAGATTTCAGGACATGAAATGAGTAATAAAGAATTATTCGTATGATGAGTTCATATGTGGGAGATATTATACTCTTTATTTCATTATGTCTAAATTAAATTGCTCACATTCTGCATATTAAAGATGTAATACTTTAGTATGCCATAGAATATAGTGTTGTCTATTTAATTTATGAAGTCTCTAATTATCGAAGTGAGTCTTCAGATAGAAACACTAGTGTGTTATAAGAAAGTTATAACAGTATCGAATATGACCTAGTGAATTAGAATTTGAGGTTAAGTGCCATAACTCAAATTTCTAATTTTACTTATCTAGCACTATTGTAGAATACCTTAATCCTAGTGATTAACGAACTTACTTTTATGTGGTTTGTCTTTTTAAGTTACTAAAGGATTAGTTCCGATTTATGGTTCGAACTCCAGTATCTTAGAAGATAAGGTATATGAAATGTGTAGAACGTTTTTCATGATAGATACTATGCATATGATGTCACTTTGAGTTTTTTCAAGTACTTGGATAATATAAACCAGGGTCTTAGTATTTACTATATGAATTTGACTGTGTTGGTATAAACAGATACAAACACTACAGTCAATTATTATCTATTAGATGAAAAATGGCAACTCAAAGGTAAATATGTATTAGAGGGGTAATACAGTAATTTCACTCTACTAGTACGACATTGCATTGGGGGTATGTCTACAGGTATAGTATATGCTAAATGGATCAAGTTAATTAATTGTTAATATGCTTCACAGAAAATAAATGACATTTAGTCTAAGAGTTCAATATTGGGCCTATAGTTGTATGCCCTAATATTAATGGACAAGGCCCAATCATAATTAAGAGTTAATTATGATAGTGGGTATATGGTCTATTGGAGCTTGGGCTTTATGGATCCATCTGGTCCTCTGTCTAGCTCAAATTAAATCCCAATAGTCATTTGATGATCGGTTGAGCCCAACAAGCCCATTAGGGTTTACTAATCTCTCTATAGTTAAGAGAAAAGTTCTCTAGCAACAAGACACAAGTGTTACACGTGAAACACCCCATTGAGAAGAGAGTGTCACGTGAAAAACAGAGAGAGAAAGAGCAGAGAAAATAGGCCACCACTAGGGATTCACTGTCCTTGGTGTTTCGGCTATCCCAGAAAAATCGATTCGAGGAGATTGTCTTTTTATTCATCTGCGGATCTCTTTATTGGGAATCAAGAAGGTGACCACCTATCGGATCAATCAAATGGCGTTTGAGAATGGACGGGAAGACGGGAATGTTGTGGAGCATATCCGGATATTGTTCTTATCTAGATCAAGAGTTAATTCATGTTAGATAACGATCTAAAACGTTTTTTAAAAAGAAAAATTTTAAACGACCAATTCTGTTGTGTTTCTTGATTTTACAAAACAATGGTATTCTTAAAAATGATTTTATGAAAATATTTTCTAGAAATTTATTCCAATAAATACCAACAATTAAATATCAGAAAATCCCTGATTTATTTATGTGACCATAAATTTAGCATATGAGTATTGTATACATGAGGATTAAATTTATGGATAATAAACTAAATATAGTCCATAATAATTAATTAAAGTTTGGGATCTTTAATTAAATATTATTAGTACGGTCCATTAACATTGACAATGTAATAGTCTTATCCAGACTATTGATGTGTTGACATCGCTATGGAGATACTTTATATAATTTGATTATATAGGATTGGACAAGACATGATTTGAATCTCACATAAATTTCGTTAACTGTTGAGAGTTCAAATAATGTCACTAGATGATCATATGTAGATCAATCTTAATCCTGAGTAGTTATAGACTCCTATTTATAATATTATGTTATTTGACATACTTGTTAAAGATTTGTTTTTAAACAGATCGAAATACTTGTATCTTAGAAGCATGATGTGATGAGTAGCTGAGAATGTAATTTACAGATATAGAATCCATTCCTTCCATTAGAAAGCTAGAAAGATTATTCCCTTGCATATTGATTCAGGACTTTAACAATTTGAGTACTCAATTTATAATAGATTTATAAATTAATTGTTCATTGGAGAATCAATGGTACACAAGGATAAAGATGTAATTGGGGAGGCAAACGGAACATGACCTAGCTCCAATTATGAATTGTCTATGGAGGATTGAACTACATCTAATGATTAAATCGATGGAATACTCACTGTTTTCTGAGTAATTAATTCTATAACTTCAAGAGTACAATTCCAGATTTTTAGTGGAGTAATACTGGAATTAATAAATTAGACAAATTAATTGAAGAGTTTAATTAATTGTCATAATTTATTAAAGTTTGAATTACAGGTCCATAGGTCCCCAAATCCACCTCTTATAAATATTGTACTGGATATTACATTATTTCTGTTATTGCACACTTTGTCTAGATAAATAGTTTATTAATATGTAATTACTAATTATTATTAATTAATTTTGAATTAATTAATTTAAATTTATGGAGGGATAAGTTTCACAGTTTGTTTAAATTTTGAATTTAAAAATATCTAATTGTGAGATAATTAGATAAATAGAAATTTAGAAACTGACTGAGAGTGAAATAGTTATCTGCTAGTTTATATAGATATATATATTAATTAATTAGATNATAGAAAGGTTAGGATCCACTGATAGGTTACAAGAAATCCTAGCAGAAAAGATAGGATACACTACGTATTATTTTCTACAGAATCTCCATAAATTAGAGAGAAAAAGAATAGAGTTTTCTTATTCTCTGTAGAATAAAACTCTTGCAATCTCATGTGTTGAGAATATTGTAAAGGCTTAAAGTGTGAGTTTAAAAAATTATATGCAATGTCTACACGTTCATCGAGTTGTGCTTGAGGCTTGGATTGAAAGATCGTGGTTTAAAAGATAGAAAGGTTAGGATCCACTGATAGGTTACAAGAAGTATTAGATCTATTCTCTTTGTATATTCCTATTTGCTATGAATTAATACTATGTACTCATATAATCAATTATTTTGAGAAAATATTTTGAATGTTTCTGGGCCAATCTTCTGCTGCGAAAATCATTTTAATTCCAACAATTAATACCAGAGCGATTATATGAGTATATAGTATTAATTATTTGTATGCATGATTGGGTATTACATTATTTTTATATGTATTTGATGATGAATGGATGAGTTGTCATATGATGGATGTATGTTTGGTATTTGGTCTTTAATTATATAGTTCCTTAGGTTTTAAATTTTTGCAATTTATTTTGATTAGATCAAAATATGTAAACTCTAATTTTGGGGTATAGGCTTTGTTGTATTTTTTTTTTTTTCTTTACAATGTACAAAGAACAAGAGAGAGACCCAGAGCCTACTCGCAACAACAACACACAAAAAGATCTTTCAATATAATTTTGATATATATGTAATATTATATAATATATAATGATTAATATATAATATTTATATATATGTAGAGCACCTGGTCAAGACCAGATGCCATAATATAATGAAACGTGAGGCTTAAGCGCCTGGCTTCCTGGCCAGGCACATGGGCTTTAGGCCCAATTCCTGATTCTTATAAATGATAAGCATATGAGCTAGATTAATGTAACCGAACCCATTGGATAATCTATTTATATAAATATCACCTTTTACAAATCAGATTTGTAAAAATACTAAAAGAAGAGAGGAGGCCCAAGAAGACTAGTAGATAGCTTTCGGGCATGCGTGCCTTTGATTCTTTGTAGTTTTATTATTTTATTGGGTTATAATTTCCTAAGAAACCCGGCCAAATATCATTTTATTTTATTTTATTGTTATATTATATGTGATATGTATAACATGACCATGCATTATAATATACTATTCATTATACCCACTCAGAGTCATTTATGAATGTCATGCATACATGTTAAATAATTAAATAGGAATAAATAATTGAATAATGTGAATTAAGTTTAATAGTTAAATTTTGGTAATATCACACTTATTTAATTTAGGCTATCCTTATTAATTAGATTAATTAGATTAGCTAAATTATTCCTATAATAA